>JAANDH010000698.1:124939-153258 GCA_011799765.1 Nymphaea thermarum | reverse complement strand
AGCATGGAAATTGAAAAGGATCATGACCACAATTAAACTTGCAAACAACGGAACCCAACACACAAATTTTAGGGCAGGCTGGAAATGGGATGCATGGCAAGATCACACACCACAACCTGTGCACAAAAGGAAGACGTAGTTGTTAACAATAAATGCATCTTTGTTGCACAAATATGAAATGTCAAACTAACAAAAAAAACAACCCACCCTCAGTCAATGTGGGAAGAAATTGTTGAATATGTAATAGAAAAGATGGTAATATTCCCTTAACAAATTTCGATGATAACATTAGGGGTTTTAATATTGGATTGTAAGCCACCAAGCGTGACTTCAATATTAAGTCTAAGACTTAATATTGGCTTCGTTGAAGTCGATCAAAAGCTTAAGTCTAAGACTTCGGAGGAAAGATAGGAAGAAAAGGACATTTGAAGCAAAGAAAAGAAAGATGAGGATGGCATAACAGAGGTGGACGTGGAGGAGGTTACCATTAAAATCATCTTTCTCATGGAGGAGGTTACAATCTGAATCCATCTCAAACAGGTTACAACACTAAACCACCTCAAGCAAAAATCGATGGATCAGCCGCCTCATTCAATTTATACAAAGATATTGTTTGTCAAATTTGTAACAAGAAGAACCATTCAGCCATGAGATGCTACAATCGATTTAATCACTCTTTCCAAGCGGACGATGTCACTCATGCCCTTGCAGCCCTTACTATAAGTGATCCACAAGATTCAGGATGGCTGGTTGATACTGGAGCTACAGCCCATATGACAGGGGACGCAGGTAAACTTAAGAACATCTCTCCTTATTATGGTTCTGATATTGTTATCGTTGGGAACGGGCAGCGTATCCCAATCACACACGTTGGACAAGCTGATATTTTTCCAAATCTTTCCCTTAAAGATGTTCTCTATGTTCCTTGTATCACTAAAGATCTTATTTCTGTTAGTAAATTGACTAATGATTTTCCATACAATTTTGAATTCACTTCTGGTCGATGCATCTTGAAGGACAAGAGGACGGGCAGAATAGTGGCAACAGGAACTGAACAAGGCAGACTCTATGAAGTTAACAACAGTGGCAGCCATAAAGCTTTCTTTTCATCATGTTTTCCACGGGCGACGGAAGAATCTTGGCACGTTCGATTGGGACATCCTCAATATAGTGTTATTTCTTTTTTGAAGAATAATAAATATATTGATGTTTTGCCTAATGGTTCATTTTCGATTTGTGCTAGTTGCCAAATGGGAAAATCTTGCAAATTGCCATTTATTGAGAGAAATGACATTAGTTCTTTACCATTAGAAAAAATTCACAGTGATCAATGGGGGCCGGCACCCGTTCTATCTCGAGAACAATATCGCTTCTATGCTATATTTGTTGATGATAATAGTCATTTTACATGGTTTTATCCTCTAAGGCACAAATATGATTTCTTTGATGCTTTTGTTCGACATGAAAATAAAAATTCTCTAAAGTGATGGAGGCGGCGAATATACTAGCTCTCATTTCACAGCCTACCTTGATGCTCTTGGAATTAAACGACAATATTCTTGCCCCAAGACACCTGAACAAAATGGCAAGGCAGAGCGCAAGCATCACTCTATCACTGAATTGGTTCTAACATTACTTTTTCATTCTAATGCTCCAGCACGTTTTTGGACTGACGCCTTTTCAGCTGCGGTTTTCCTAATGAACAGGCTGCCTTCCGCCACTTTGAGTTTGCAGTCACCATTTGCCATCTTGTTTAACAAGATACCTGATTATTCTAGCATGCACATTTTTTGGAGTAGATGTTTCCCTTATTTGCGAGGATATGCAAGGAACAAATTTGATCCTAAATATGTTCCGTATGTTTTTATCGGCTATAGCACCTTTCATAAGGGTTACAAGTGCTTCGAACCAAATTCCAGACGTCTATATATATCAAGGCATGTCGTCTTTGATGAAGTCATTCCCTTTCAAAAATCCATCGTCCCTCTACAAGGACAACGTCATGGGAAGTGATTTTACATCTTTTGACGACGTTCAAAGCTCAAGTGGTGGAACACTGTTAGAATCTGACGATCTCACACCTTAAGGCAGCCCTGCACCAGACCCGCGTCTAAATGTCTATGTTCACAACGCGACCAATGTAAGCCCCTTACATAAAAATGATGATTCAGCCGATCCACCTGATCCAATGCCATCAGCTTCATCTAGCCTCCATCATTCAGAAACACCCCAAATTACGACTCTTCCATCAAGCTCTATGGAAACTCGAGCCATAGTTACAAGGTCTATGACTCGAGCAACATCTTCACAAAATAGAACCATGACCACCAGAGCTATGACGGGCATTCACAAACCCAATCCCAAATATGCCAATGTTCATATCACTTATTCTAGCATTCCAAAAGAGCCCAAAAGAATCCAACATGCTCTTCAACATGATGGATGGAGAGTGATGATGGAAGACGAAATGATAGCGCTGAGATCCAATAATACATGAGAATTAGTTCCAAGAGAACCCAATATGAACGTCGTTGGATCTAAATGGGTTTTCAAATCCAAACTCAAAGCTGATGGAAGCCTTGATCGGCTAAAGGCACGCTTGGTTGCTCGGAGTTTCACTCAAGTTGAAGAAATCGATTATCAAGAGACTTTCTCTCCCCTCATTCGACCGACTACTATAAGGCTCGTTCTTTCTATTGCAACCATTTTCAATTGGAGCATCAAACAATTAGATGTTAAAAATGTCTTCCTACATAGATCACTTGATGAAAAAGTCTATATGTCTCAACCACCAGGGTTTGAAGATATTCTTCTTCTGCATCACGTTTGTCGTCTTAAAAAGGCTTTATATAGACTGAAGCAAGCCTCTAGAGCATGGTTTCAACAGCTAAGTGATTTCCTCTTCGTCAATGGATTTCGGAGCTGCTATTCAGACCCATCGATGTTCATGTTTCATGAGAATAACAATTGTCTTATTCTCTTAATCTATGTTGATGATATGGTGCTTACAGGTAGCTCTTCCAGCTTAATTCAGAATTTTCTCTCCAAACTTCAAGTTGAATTTCCTGTCAAAGATATGGGGCAACTCTGCTATTTTCTTGGGATTGAAGTTTTGCACACTGGCGATGGTCTCTTCCTCAATCAAGCAAAATATGCTCGAGACATTTTAGAACGAGCACAAATGCTTGATTGCAAACCAATGAACACTCCTATGGCAACTAAGTTAGATCTTCTGGACACTTCATCATACCCAGATCCCACATTTTATCGTGCGATAGTTGGATCATTACAGTACCTGACAATCACTCGACCAGAGATATCTTTTTCAGTAAATTTCATCAGTCAATTTATGCAGAATCCTGCCCGAGCTCACTTCAACATTGCCAAGCGTAGTCTCTGTTACATCAAAGGGACCACCGATTATGGAATTCATCTTCTCTCTCAAAGCACGATCGATTTATATGTTTTGTGATAATATCAGTGCTCTCTATTTAGCCAAAAATCCAGTTTTTCACAATCGGTTAAAACATATTCAGATTGATTATCATTATGTGTGTGAAATGGTGACTTCAGGACATCTCATCACTAGATACGTGACTTCTTCTGATCAAATTGCATACATATTTACCAAAGCCTTGGGGAAAGATCAATTTTTAAATTTACGAGCCAAACTCAATGTCACCAGCCGTTTTCGTTTGAGCGGGCGTATTAAAGACGAACATTCAAATCTCATTCATGCAAATCTTGAGCAATCAAGCCAGCAAGGGAATCATCAATCAAGTAATGTAACGCCCAACTCTAATCCAACGTCCAGCCTTGGTATCGATAGCTGCAGGGAACAAAACGAAAGATCTTTTATGCAATGTCATTTAGTAATGGCCTCAAATGGAAAGCGTCAGTTATCCTGCGCCAGCGAGAATGTTTCCAATCTGATCCACGCTTCTCACAATGAAACACAAGGAGAAAAGGAAAGTAATATTGACAAGGAGATAAGAAGAAAAGAGAAAAAGAAAGATCATAAAGATGGTGATTTGGCTCACGATTCTCAAGCTGAAACGATTATGCCCAAAAATCTCTCGCCGGTTAGAGGGAGATTTCAGTAGCTTCTTGTTGTTGTACATAAAGTGTCATTGTACATAGAAATTGTATTGTGTAAGAAACAAAAGAAACCAGGAATGAAGGCTTTTGATTCTCTGATCGTGGACGTAGGTTCTCAAGAACCGAACCACGTTAATTTTGTGTTTTCTCCTTTCAGCTCTTCTTTTCTCTCTTGCTCTCTACTTTCTTTAAGAACTGCTCACTAAAAGTAAGGTTTTAGAGTGACTCTATGTATCTGCAAGCCTGAAGTAGCGAGGGTCACCAGCGAGTAGGGCTGAAGTTAAGGGAAGCTACAGAGGTTCTCTATGCTTGCAGGTTGGGGCGGAACCATAAATTTTTTATGAGGGGGCAGAATTAAAATTTCTAAATTTTGACATGGGCCGAAATATCAATTTTTTTATTTTATATAAGACAAATAAAAATTTCTAAAATTTACATGTAATTTTCTTTTAAAAAAGATTGAGGTAGGGCCGAGGCCCATGCAGGCCCTCCCTTCCCTCCACCCCTACTTCTGGGTGCATATCAAAGGTAAAAGCCATCAAGAAGCCGGGTTTTTAGATGGTGGCAGGAAGTGGATGGGTCAGATAAGAAGTGGCAAAGGCGACGGGGAATAGGGTTTCGATCTATGGTTATGGGAGCTAGCCCGATGACGAAGAAGCTGCATAAATCAGGAGCAGAAGGAGGAGGTGTAGGTTACGTGTGGGCAATTGCCCTCCTGGACTCCAAAAATCGTCTTATTTTTATATTGATATGAGCACTTTTTCACTTAAATTGGTGCCCCTCAAAAATTTGACATTCTAATCCGAGTACTCCTTAGCCAAAATCTTATGGCTCCACTCGAGGCACAAATAGTAAGGAAGCAGAGTCTGAAGGGTTGGGAGCGAAACTGAGCAGTATTTTGTTACATAGTGGCCACCTACAGCCATCGCGCACCAATGATGACTAATAGAAGTGCTGACACCCGATTCAGCCGGCCCAGCTTGATAAGAAGTCGGGCTTGGTCCTGGCCACAGCTCATACTTGCAGCCCAAACCCAGCCCGACGGCTGAAATTTTGTATATATATGTATATATATATATATAATACAAATATATTGCTTAAATAAAATAATATTTTAAATAAGTTATCGAGCTGACTCGACTTACGAGGCCGACTCAGTGGTTAGAAATCGTTAAAGACAGTAGGTTAAATCAACTCAGAGGTTAAAAGTATTGGATGGCATTCTTTTATTTATGTATACATATATAATCAGTGTAATAAATGGTGTGTTTGTAATGTTGACATGCCTGAAAGGCAGTTATGTGCACATGAATACCATAGACAGCCCCCAATGCACGTCATGTGTTCCTTAACCGAGTAAGTGTCATGCACATGGGCCTATACATATGCACATATACATATGCACATGTACCAGCTTTGCATGTAGCCCTTCTAAGATGTACTACTTTAAATTAACTCTACCAATCATGTATCTTCTTCACTTAGAATGCACTTTTGTTGATGTGGAAGAAAGAAAAAGCTTTACATTCGACCTATTAAATGCATTTCATCTCCTTATGTGAAAGATTTGGAAAAATATCCTTCATTGAAAAGCTATCCTAGTAACCATAGTCACAAAAGACATTTTTATGTTTTAAACGTGACTTTTTCTTCTGGTATAATATGGCTGAGTTTTTTTTTTAAAGCGAAAAATATAATATTTTTTAAATAAAAAATCTTAAAAATAGGAGAAAATAAAATAAGTGAGAAATTAAAAATAAAAACATCAAAAAATAAGTAAATTAGCAATAAATAAAAATCACAAAATAAAAACAAGTAGTTTGAAATTAAAAACCTCAAAAAAGGGAAAATGTGTTTTTTTCGTTTTGGCATTTTTTTAATTTTAAACAGCTGCCTCATTTCTGGCATTTTATATATGTTTTTTTTTTAAAACATGTTTTTTATTACTATAATTGCTACTTATACGTGACATAACAAAGGCTCTTTGCCCGTAGGCCAATGATCACTCCATGTATTACATGGCATTAAACCTAGACCCCGGTTCAACTAAATATGGTGCCTACACCAGACCTGAATTGGTAATTCAAAGTGCTTCTCAGCCAAAAAAATCTTGCCCTCGCTCCGCCATTGCTCCAATCCCTCACAAATGACAAAGCCCAGGGGTGCGAGCCATACATTGGAAAAAGAAAAACTAAAGGAGATGAACTGTAAAAGAAAAGCAGCTTCTTGGTAGGAGAAAAAGAAGTAACGTGTATTTATTGATTGCTAATGCCTGTGGAATGTGATCGACAGAATAGTAAAATGAGAACGGGAACTTTGTGTTGCTGATGAATTACATAAATGCATTCAACCTAGCGGGGAAGGTTCATTGAGTAGGGCAAATAATCAACCAGGAGAAGGCACACGGCAACGGAAATGGGCAGCGGTCTTCTCATCACATGAAGGGATTGGAACGCTGCATCCATTTCACAGATGGGTGTATGGGACTGCAACTGCATGCCTTAAAATTACTACATGAATCTATCCCAAAGATTGGACCATATAAACATTTGTTACAGTGTTTCATGGCCATGTATCTCAAGGACATATATAAATATAAATAGCAGCTAGAGAAAACTAAATCAACTACGCATGTCAAAGTTTTTTGATAACGAGACTTGGCCATGTATCTCAAGAACAATAGACGGAAGATTCACTGCAGTGAAGCAAAAACAAGAGATGCTCCGTAAATCAATGCAATGAAATGCTAAGTACTAATCTTGTCTCGTTCTTTGCAAGTGGACCAGGAAAAACAAAGCGCAGGGTGTTGATGTAGGGAAAAATTGCTTAGATACCTTGTTCGTTTGTGCAAGTGCAGATGAAGCGGTGACAGGACACAGCCCTGCCTCTAGGCAATTAATCCAACCGCAGTCTCCTCCTTGCAAGCCCTTCCAACACCAACACCCGGTCCCTCAATACAATAGGCCGTGGAAATGATGATAGAGATGAAATCTCCTTCTTGAGGAGTTTGAGTTGTATGCGCTGCTGGGTGCACGCAACAAGTATACGCCAAAAGAAAAAGGGGTTACTTTTGATATTGTTGAAAAAAAATGTCTTTTTTGAGTTTTTTTCACTTTTTTCAATTTCCTTTTTTGTCTTCATAAAAAAAGTTATCAAAATGAAGGCATTTTTGGCATTAACCATACTAACCCATGAAATTTCATGGGTAGTACAATGTATACAACCAGGTAATTTGCTTCTTGACCAGTGTCCATTGAGTCATTCACAAGTTTGAAGAAGAGGAGAAGGAACAACAATGAAGAAGAAAATCAATAGAAGAGAGGGACTTTGAGTTGAAGTGTGCGCATATGCGGTGCTAAATAGTGTCGCCACTCGTCATTTCAATCTCGACCTGTGACTTTGAGTTGAAATTCTTGATTTGGATCCAATCTTTGGTTTTGGATCTAATTTGGATCCTAAAGCGGCATTATGGATTCATTTTCGTAATTTGGATTGGATTTCACCTTTTGGGCTTGATTACGACCTTGGCTTTGTATTTGGCCGAGGTATGAATTTTGGGATCTTGGTCATGGATTAGGATCTAAATTTGGGTCCAAAATTGGATTTTGAATTTAGACCACGCATTTGGATTCATATATAGGTCTAGATATTCATTTTTGGATCTAGTTTGGGTCATGAATTTGGATATGAATCTAGGGGGCTGTTTGGATATAGGATCAATATTTGAATTTGGACATGGATCTGGAGGTCTGTTTTGGAGCGAACTTGGACCCAGGATCCAAAATTAGATCTGAATTACCGTAATTGAAATCATATTTGAAGGAGTACAGTCTTTTGAAAAAAATCTGGGGTGACAACATAAATATGTCAGAAATTTAGGACTCAAACCCAATGCCACATGATGGTGCTATGTCTTCAAAATATGTATCATGGCAATAACATGCTCGTACTGTACCAGCACTCTATGTCCAAATTTGAAAACATTCATATAAACTACAAACACCTCTCGGCCATAACAAGATGCTAGCACTCAAGCAGTCGTCAACCTCTGGTTCAATGTCCGGAAAATCCTCTTGCATCTTCAAACCAAACAGACAGAAACAACAGCCATGAACCTCATACACCTCAAAGGCTTATGATAAAAACAAAACGAAAACACTGACCATATTCAATATAGTATAGAAAGTATACTCATACCCAAGGGGTATAGCTGCTTTGCAAATGTTCAGTATCTTTTTAAGCTGTAAAAATGAAACAAAATCAAAACATTATAATACCTTAAAAACATGAGGTCCACAAGCTTAGCCTCAATTCTGTATCACTAAGACACAACTACCACATGGGCATTAAAAACGGATTGTGATGCAAAAAATGCATTATGGCGCTTTTAGCAACGACTATATATATATATATATATATATATATATATATATATATATATATATATATATATATATATATATATATAGCTGCAAATGTTTAATTTTTAGTCATCCATTGGCACCCATAATTCAGTAGATTTGAATCCTTCTATGTGTGTGTGTGTGTCACAGAAGAGGTGCATATCTTAAAAGTAATGTAATAATTTTCTATTATGTTCATTTGTTTGATTGCACAGATAGGGGTGCACAGCGTAACCCCAATTTGATTATACAAAAAAGGGGAAAATAATAAGGGCAGCATATAACTAGCCGTTGTTGGGTCTTCTGGATTATTCACTCTCTGCCATCTCTACAAGATCCTCTCTGTATGGTATCTCCTCTTCTTCCTCAATGGTCTCGCCCATGGAGTCCTTGTTGGTTGGCAGTGGCAGCGGCGGCGGCGGCTTGTATGTGGCTACATCAACCTTCTTGAAGACAACATAGACCGCTGTTACAAGGTAGACAATCATAATGGGGAACACTATGATCCCTATTATCACTGACGCAGCCTTTGGCAACTTGTTGTGGATCAGCCACTCAACAAAGCCTACGCTTAGGTAGTAAACATTGATTCCTACTGCAGACAATCCAAGTACCCATGCTGCAATTATCACCTGCAACAACAAAAAATGCCAACTTTGAACACAAAGGCATATTTTTGTATCCACAGAGATTTTTCTGAAATAATCACATGGATATGATCTTTATAATTATGAAATTTGGTTGTGAATGAAGCTTACAGCTATGTGGTTCTTGTGTGGCCCCATCTTCTTCCTGCTGCTGGTGAACCTGAGGAGAGGCAGTATGGTAAATGGGAGCTCAAAGGAGAGGACCATCTGCATTGAGAATATGCAACTCTTGTCAATCCCAACAAGAAATCCATCAATAGCATCAACAGATATGTATGAAGGTTCATTTTCGCAGACTAATTGTTTGTTGGTATATTTAAATGGAGGATATCTGAAATACATACTGATGAGATGATGATTAGTCGAGCACAAGCAGATGGACCTCCAACTAGAGCAGCTATCAAGCTTGGTAGGATTGCAACTCCTCTTGTCACAACTGTTATGATCCATTTCTTGATCTTCTTTTGAAGGAAGCCCTGCAAAAATTACCATTTCGGCTTAGCATCTGAAAAAAAGATGCGAGTCCACACAATAAAAGTGCAAGACACAGGTGGCTACGTATAGGACTTGTTTCATGTAATCCTAATTGGATATGGGTATGGATCTTCATGCTCAGGTCTACTGTCGTCTGTAGATGAAATAACACCACCCAAGTTGGCGGCATCCTTGAATCTGTGCAGCTCCAAGAGATCTCCATAGATGGCCTTGAGGATCCAAAACATGATGCCGGGATTGGTCTAATACCGTAAATTAAATTGAAAATTTCATGAAGATGTATGCATCCCACGTATCTCAAACTTACTTGCATGACATATTGCCCAGAACATCCAACAGTAAGAGCAGAGCCTTGTGATGATGCCAATATTGAGATGCCATAGACTAGTCTGCTCCATTTTCCTAATACATCCTGCCAAAGCAATTCTTACTGTGTTATTGTCTTAATATTTACCTTGAATTCTTAATAAAAACTCCAACTATGTCTATATATATATATATATATATATATATATATATATATATATATATATATATATATATATATATATATATATATATATATATATATATATATATATATATATATATATATATAAGAATTCTAATAATCCAGATGCCAGATATTGCTGCCGGATATGTAGCTAAAAACCAAAAATATGGTACTTTAGCAACAGCTTACAGTGCTTGCAGAATAATGATGTTTAATGTTTAGCATCTGGCAATATTTAGCATATGTGAATCCCCCTTTTTTTTCTCGGGGTGTGTGTATGTGTGTGGGTGAACTCCTAATCAAGTTTAACAAAGATGGGTTGCTCGACCGGCTTTTTGTACCTTCAATAAGATGGCCGCATTGTATAGAGTAAGATCCTTGCATGCAGCTGCTGTTCCCGGCGAGATATTACTTGCAAAGCAAATGCTTCCAGCGACAACGACGGCAACGATGTTGACGAATAGTGCCAGGGCCATTGGTGGTGCACTCTCTATGGCGAAATATCGGCAGGCATCCTGGTGCATACGCAGGGAAAAACCGAGATAAGTGAACTAGTGAATCAGATAAACTACCATGCTAAGGCACACGAGATACAAGTTTACTAGTTTTAAAATCAAACTCATAAGAAAGTTGCCAGTTCCCTTCCTTTGTAAGTGCTTATATATATGTATATATATATATATATAGGTTTCTCTTTGGAAGAAACTAAGAAGGGATAAAATTATTCCTTTAATTAAATAGATTGATTAGAAGAACTTGATTATTTATTTAGTGTTCATATCTCTGAAATCCCATGTATGTTTGTGTATGTGTGAATAAAGAGAGAGAGAGAGACTTACATTTATTCCTTTGACAGACTGAGGAGGTCTTCTTGTGAGAACCAATGCTGAATGAATAAACAGATTGTGCCTAAGGAAAAACATAAAACGAGTTCACTTTGTCAGTCATGCAACGCTGTGTATGGATCTCACAACTAATTATGTAATTCAAGATCCTTAGTCATGATTTCTGGATATGCATGATCTCAATCCATCGCTGAATTGTTACGAACATGACCTCAAGCATCGCATGCAATGGGACGTCTCCTATGTTGAGATCCCGTTCCCATATAACTATCCTCAAAATCTAATAGGAACATGCGTAATGGCACGTTACATATTCAGGCCGTAACGTGTTGTGACTGTCTTCTGGGGTTGAGCATGGAACACTGAGAACGCTCCCAGAAAAGCACCGGACACGGCGTTCTTTTGTCCAATTTTTGCACTGGAGATATATGGGCAGTGTGGGCTTCCTAGAACAAGCTTGTTCGTGGTTTCAACGACCAAATTTCTGTGCATCCGACTTCAGGAGGAACGAAAAACGAAAAAACAAAGGGGAGATGGGTTTTATGACTCACGGCATGATAAGAGCTCCCAAGAAGGCAATGCCATTAGCCACGGCATCTCGACTCTTAAAGCCAGGGATGAAGCCTTTGAACACATCCGACGACTTGGGCTTCACGTATGGGAGCTCCCCGACGAAGCACGCAGCTATCACGAACACCACCATTGCCAGCGCCATCTCCACCTTCCGGAACTGCCATGAATGCAGAATCGCCTCTCATTAGAACCACCACTCTCTCTCTCTCTCTCTCTCAAATAACTAGAATGAGGGGAGATCCATTAATTACCCCATATTTTTGCAGTCCGACAAGAATAAATGGAGTGAAGCCTGTAAGCAGAATGCCAACCCAGACAGGAATATGCAGCAGTATGTCGAGAGCAAAGGCTGTTCCAATCACTGGTTCAAGTAGAAAAGAACCAATTTAAATACGTGTTAGAGAGAGCGGGGAGAGAGAGAGAGAGAGAGAGAGAGGTTTTGCTTTGTTATATCTCTCTTGTTCTTCATACCTTCTGATATGTCGGCTCCTACAACAGCAGCCTGAGCAAGTATCCAGAAGCAATAATTCAAATATTTAGGGTATTCAAGCCTATAATGCTCTGCAAGATGCATTCCTGCACATTCCAAGCAGCTATGTAAGCACCTTCTGGTCACTTTGAGTTTGACCTCAACATCGTCTTGTTTACTGGTTAAGGAGCGATGAAGCACGTACCTGTTACTACTCCAAGATTGGCTGCAAGAGACTGGACTATGAAAACCAGGATGAACCCAAGAAGGATAATCCATAGCAACTGCAAAGGAAATCAAAGTAAGAAATCTGGCGTCTCCCTTCTCTTAAATAGTCTATTGAAAATTTTTGAAGCATACCTGGTACTGATTTTGTGATGCAGTTTGAAACAATGTTTCCACTGCACGTCCGTTAAAGCAGTTGACATGAAGATCATTAGTTAAAAACTTTCCACAAGGAATTCACAAATATTTCAAGTGATAAACACAGCAATTAAGAAAATTTCTTCCTTACCGCTTCCGGGATCTATAAAAGCCATGCAAACGAGGAATCCAGGTCCGATATGCGAGATCATCCTCCTCCATCCTGGCTTTTGTTTCTGTTTCAGAAACCCCAATGTTAAAGCATGCAAATCTTGGACAGCAGAAATGAGCTACGATGAAAAGGAAGAGAGGCCATGGTTTGCTTCAAAGAAGGTTTTCCATTTTCACTTGTGTGTATATTACCATTCACTATAATCTTGAAACAAGTTTTAATGGAATTCAACTTTTGAAAATCAACTTGATTTTCTCTCATGCAGGCACGTAGGCTCATGGCCATAACGATATATGTATATGTAGGACTCTCATATCAGAGAAAGAGGGAAAGGAGCTTTCCCCCTCCTGGTTGCTGTTTCTGATTGAGTAGCTCAAAGGTTCAGCGCAGAGAGAGAGAGAGGGAGAGAGAGACAGAGAGACCAACCTCAGGCTGATGCTCTGGTTTGTCGTCGTGCTCAGGCTTCTGAGCCCCGTTAGCCTCTAGATCGTAGCTCGCCGAAGGAGCTCTACTTGTACTCTTTCCCTTTGAGGAACTAGCTTCCCTCTCGAGAGTCTTCATCGCTTCAGCCTCACCCGACACTTGATCTCCATTACTAACTCCTGTCATCTCTGGCTCTCCTTTTGCGTTCACCTTCTACAGACCTAGCAGCCGATCTTACTGGAATGGTAGATTCCCATTTCGTATTTATACCTCTCCCAAAACCCCCCATACAACTTCAACACCTCTCCAAATCCATTCATTTAAAGCTCTGTCTGCAGAATTTATCAGGAACATGAAGGACTTATCAGTAGCATGGCCGGTACCCATGCGGCCTTGTATCAGCGAATGATCAGCCTGCGTTGGCCGAAGTCGTTCTTCGTGGATCCCACCTGTTTCCCAGGTCCCACCTGCTAACATGGCGACTTCATCACTGAAAAAACCAGTCAGATGCAGGAGAAGGGGAACAGAAGAGGACCTAAAATGCAACCTGCTAAAGTTTAAGGTCGCAACCATTTAATTCTTGCTTCACTCACTTCACATATGTTTGTGATAATCTTTAATCTATTTCAAGCGGAATATGATCAATGACCGTCAGATTTGAATCGGACGGCCTAGAAGGGATCTATTTTTTCAAAATAATGACTGCCCAAATAAATAATCTGAGACGTTTATGATGTTGGCCTTGAGAATCATCTGAGGACAGAACTTGTGAAAGAAAAAAGGATGAAGATGGTGTGTATTTGGAAGTCAACTGCTGAAATGTTGATTGTTTATGGTTGATGTCAATGTCTAAAAAGTCTACAGATATCATACAAATTAATATGCATTATAAAATGTAGAGAACATCTATGGTTTTTCCTTGTTTGTTCTAATATACTGTCTCGCGGGCTGTGTTTTGCACTGGTTGGCTGGGCCCGTTGAGATTTGGGAAGTCTAAGCTGTCGTGCTTGTTGATCTTGTATTATTTCATCTTTTATTAGAAACCATGTGGTAAAACCTTGTCTGCATGACGTACTTGGCTACCGTCAGCTATTTTGGAAGTCCCATTTTGTTATTATAAGGAAAATGTTTCTAATACAGACTTAATTATTTTTTAATAATATAACTAAGAATACGCTTAATTTTTCAATATTGTTAAAAGCAGCACACGAAGTTTTTCTATAGTTACTTGATAAGGTCCCTCGATCTCTACTTGGTTGAGTTAGTTGCTAAATGACAAAAAAGTAAAAGTCATACCATTTTTCTTTTTAAAAATTGGTATAAAAATATATATATATTAGGTTGGTGAATCGACATAAATTTCTCTTGCGTTAACTGTCTAGCCCTAACGAATGAAAAATACTATCATTAATCTCCATAATTTAGAATTTAAAAAGTATTTAACTAATTTGACCATAGTTAATCATGTATTAATATATGTGGTTGGTATATGTCAAGCACTAAAATTTTAAAAATTTGTTTTATCACCTTAGGGGGCGTTTGCATGACACCTCCGAACCCAATTTTTCTAAAACTTGGCTTCATGAAAACTAAGTTAGTCTTAAAAACTGAGTTTATTTGTTTTAACTTGATGGGGCGGGTTTTTCAAACTTTGTCAAACTGGGTTTTCCTCATATAACACGCCAAAAAACTTGGTTTTAGTGTGTCATCCAAAAATTCCCTTAATCTTTTTATCACATATGTATAACCTAGGGTTAGGGTTAGTCTTCAATAAGGGTGGGTATCGGGTCGGCCCAGCCTGTTTAAAAATAAAAAACAAAATTTTAATCGTAAAATATTTTTTTAATATAAAATATATTTCTTAATAATAAATATATATTATTAAACAAAAAAATTAAAAAATATATATTTTTTAAACTTAAACGGGCCGACCCGGGCCAGATAAAACCTGGCCCTGGCCCGGGCCCAATCGGCCCAGCGGCGGCGTGGCCCGACGCCCACCCTTAGTCTTCAAGAGATTAGTTTTGACAAGTGGTACAAAACTTAGGTGTGCTTTTAACTAATTTAACAGTAGCTAATCATGCATTAATAGATATGGTTGGTATATGTCAAGAGGTTAAAGCAAACTAATGCATAGGGGGCGTTTGGATGACACCCCAAACCCAGATTTTCTAAAACTTGGCTTCATCAAAACCAAGTTTTTAATGAGTCTTAAAAACCGAGTTTATTTGTTTAGGCGACACGCTCAAAACCTTGTTTTTTAATAACTGGGTGGGGATCGGGTTTTTGCTCCTTTTTACAAAACCCAGCTTTGTCAAACCGGGTTTTCCTGGCACTTGAACAGCAAAAAAACCTGATTTTCGGGTGTCATCCAAACACTTCCTTGATCTTTTTATCACATATGTATAACTTAAAAGTTAGTATTCAAGAGGTTAATTTTGACAAGTGGTACAAAACTTAGGTGTGTTTTTAACAATATCAAAAGTTAGGTGCGTTTATTGCGGCCCAAGTTTTAGGTATGCGCTTAAATTAAAAAAGAAATTTTCACTGTCAGGACTAGATTGTCTGATAATGTCAAAAAATGATCACATTTTGCCATTTTTGCTAATATGGAGCTTGCTTTTCGTAAAACCTGGCAAATAAATGCCTGAAGTTAAATGTTTCTAATTTTATAACTGTAAATTGTTAGCTGCAATTTTTCAACATTAGCTTAATAAATGACAGCCTACCGTTTTTTGCTAGCATTTTTTGTTCCTTTGTAATTCAGCCCTTATTTGATAGTTTTTACGAAAAAATAATATATGCCTTTAATTTGCAAAAGAATTGCAAAAATGGTCTCTTTTTGAATTGTAGCTAAAAAGGCAGGTTTCCGCTAAAAAATTATGATTCTTTCTGTAACCAATATTATGCAACCTGTCCCCAAAACAATTGCATTTTCTTAGGGTTCAAAACCATCTGAGCACATTCATATCTAAATCCAAAATTTTGCACCCAAGCCGGTCGTTCTTCAAAATATAAGAACATTGTATAAGAATATTTATTTAAAACTAAATATGATTCCGATCATAAATATATTTATGTATGTCAAAATCCCAATTTGATTGGTAATCCTTTCTTGAATCCAAGTCGGATCTGATTTCTTAATTGGTATATCTGATTCTTTTGGAATAGTTAAAGTCAGATATTCCATCCAAATAAAATATGTTGACATCCTTAGATAAAAGGCAATTTACCTAAAAATTTTGAAACTTGAGCCCGATTTGTTATTCTCTCAAAACGCATGTTATATTATAAATTTTTCAAAAACTACAGGATTTTTGTCTAGTAATTCGGCTTCATCATCAAAATTAATGTTAGATTTATTAAAATTTACTGGCTTAGAAAGTCGTAGCCTCGAGGTTTTACGCCACGAAGAATATAGCAAAATTTAGTTTCCATGCAAATAAACGAAGAAAACTATTAACACTATATACACATGTGGAAGGACTCTCATGTTGGTAGTTTTCGATTTTTTTTTTTCCTTTTGGTATGTTTAAGTACACATGCTTTCGTCACTAATGCCAGCAACGGCCGCATTCGCGTGGCCAAGAAATTGACTTGAAAACAACCTTAAGTTGAAGAAGGTGGACAATTTAATAAGCTCGTGCGCTTCTTGGTATAAACTAGTAGAGATCTACCTAACCACGGGTTGCCCCTTGCAAGATAAAAAATAAGAGGTGTGGGTTGACCTGCTTGATGCAGATCTGACCCATATGGAACCGGATATGTAGGATCCAGATTTGGCAGCAAAAGGGCTGAGCTAAGAATTTTTGTTGCAATGACCGAACTATAGTTTGAAAACTTTAACAGACCAAAATATAATTTTCAATTTTTTTTTTTGCATAAATTAAACTAAACTTTTTAAAATTTACAAGTTAAGCCCCTTCCAAAGGGGCAGAGCCAACTCAAAAAAATATATTAAATTCCATATAAAATTTTTAAAAATGTCATTTATTTTATATAAAAATTTTGAAAATGATATTTCGGCCTTTATTAAAATTCTGAAACTATAATTTGGTCCCCCTCATAAAAAATTCCTCTCTCCCCCTGCCTGCAGGCCCACCAGTATGGTTAAGAAGTTTTGGCTATGAGAGATTGGAGGTCCAAACCAAGTTGTCTGATTTACAATATTTCAATTAATGTTGAATTTTGGTAATGTGAAATGTGAATTCCTTTTTGAAGAATTTTTCTGTTAATATGGCCTTTTCCAGAATCTGAATTTCTATTTGGAGCATTGGATATCGAACTGAACTGTTTTAAATAAGTAGAGTATCCAAAAAATTTAGCATTTGATTGAAAGATCAAATTGGATTCTTTTTAAGAAATGAACATGCAATCACATTTGAGTTTGGTTTTAAATAAATATTTTATCAGATAATGAGCATGAATGTGGCCAGTTATATTCTCTCCAACACAATATCCATATATTATGGAAGTCGTCAGTCAACAACCAAATCAGATTTCAGATCTGATCCCAGTTTCGAATTTAAAAGTGGATGCCAGATCCAATTCGGTTGTGAATTTTAAAATTCAGATTCAGATATAATGGTATAGACTGTTCTCTGTTCACATGAATCCAAATTCAAATGCAAATATGTAAGATCCAGTATATCCAATTCAAATCCACTCTTTTGACATCTGTATATTTTAGCCAGTGTGATTTGGATCTGAGTTGGTAAGGATATGTAGACCATAATGGAATATCAAACCTCTGGGTACTGAACAATGTTAATTGACTTGTTCACATCCTTGACACGTTAACATATATATTAAACGAACATAATTAAATTATTTATTGTAAGCTGATCATATATGTTTTATCAACAAAATACTATTGAATATGCTTCTCATGAATCTTACATATAATTCCATTATTTCTCTCACTAGACATCTGCAGAATGGCATAGAAGAACTATGAGTTTCAGACTTCATTTAGTTTAATCTATATGTTTTATCATCGATGACTTTAAGAGTCATAATTTTTTCTTGCAGGAAAAAATTATGTGGTGATTTCATCACTTAACGAAAGTCAAAATTTGACCTTCTTTGGCTTTTGCAGGAAAAAAGAATATAAAAAGGATTTACATAATAAATATGCTGAATAAAATTTAAAAAATTAAGACAGATTAGTTGGATATTACTTTATACATAAGCTGTGAAATGAAGATGGTATACTTTTCCTGTACTTGAGGCATTTAATGGATCTATGAATTTATATATTGGCTTCAGTAGTTTGATCATGAAGCTGACTGGGGCTGTTGGGTCTTCATCGATTGCTTGATTACTGGCAGGTTCAAGTCCCGGGCATGTAAAAAGAGAGTGACCTATTCGTGTTCTAACTTCTGCGGACAAAGGAAACCAATTGCAGTCATGCACCGGAGCAGCCATTAATGCGGCTGTGGGGATTTCCAATTTTCAGCAGATAAGTATTTTGAAAGTGTGGTCTATTTTTTTGAGATGTACATGTAAGATATATATCAACTGGCCGGGCCACCCTGAGTCGGGCCTGCACTCTCGTGGGCCCCATTTTGGAAGCCCAGGTCTCGACCAACTTGGACTGGGCTCGGGTTCAGCCCCATCTGGTTCAATTTTAATAAGAAAATTAGAATATATATTTTATATTTATTTATTTATTTATTTAAAATTAATAAAATTATTTAAAATCAATAGGAGTTATACCTCTAAGTTTTAAGTGGCATGGAAGGGCACCTAAGTTGAATGGTGTGCCGATTACTAGTGAATCAGTTTATGGGTGCTACGCCTCTACATAACACCTTTGGTTGATTGATAATAAATTTAGTTGAATCGCTGGATCGGCGTAGTGAATCGATCAGTTCGATCTTCATGACATCGAGGAAAGCCCGGACCGAAGCCCCTTTAGAAGCATTAATGAAACCCCTCGAATGTGCTTCCACAACTATTGGAATATGATTAAACTGTGGGCCTGTGGCTACCCATCAATGAGCCGTGCCTGCCCACTATTGGAAGCCCAGTATCTTTGGGTCTCCCCATGCTTTTTGTTTGTAAGAGCTTTTGGAGCTTTCAGGGGTGAAGCCATGATTTTTTTCAGAAGCAAGCCAAACGATCCGTAGGTCAGACCAAGACGAGATATGGGTCAGGTCAAGAGGAGCGGGTCGGACCAAACTAAAAAAAAAAATATTTTTTCAATATAAATTTTTTTTTCCTGCACCCACCCGAGCCATGGCCTAGGCGGGGCCCCCCACCCCGCTCCCTCCACCCCTGGAACCTCTTATAGGCCAGATTTGACCATAAATGTGATCAAGCCCAAATATCTAGTTGGTCCAGTGCAACAAGGGAATCTTAGTTAGTTTTCTGGTGAGCCTAAGTCTGGGCAACGGGCCAGGCCACCGCTGGGTACCCGGCCCATTACGGGCTTGGGCCCGGGCCTTGAAATAATGATTTTCGGGCTGAGGTTAACGGGCTCGGCCCGACCCAGTAATTAACGTGTCGGGCTTGGGCCTGCTGTTGTGATCGTCGGCGGCCCGAGAAGTCCGACATGATTTTTTTTTTTTTTAGAAAACTGAATGTTAGCAACTTAGCCAGTTAGGGTCCCCCCGCTCCCTATTCAAGGATGTTGTGTGAGAGGTTGAAGTAGCCGAGCGACGCGCATTGCCCGAGGTATGCCAGAATATGGCCATTCCCCTATATCTCTCTACCCTTGTGGGTCATCCGAAAACCGCTACAACTTAAGCCTCCGTTTCTGTGGATTGCCGGCGATCATCTTCGCCTTCTTCCCCCTCACTTTTCTTCCGCTGCACCGGTGTCAAGCTCACTTGTCTCCCTCCCCATGTTCTTCAACTTCTTTAACCCGAAAAAGCCCGACCGGTTAATAATGGGGCCGGGCTGAGCCGGGCTTCGGGCATAAGTTGAAGCCCGAGGCCCGATATTATGTGGGCCCGGCCCGTTTCTAAACGGGTCGAGCCAGGCCGGGCCTGATGCCCAGCCTTAGGTGAGCCTTCACCCTTTCCGTTCATGTGTTACAACTTGTCATGAAACTTTAGGGGATTGACACGCCTAACATTCGAACGTCAGAATTTGATTAGACTTTTTTTTATTATATAGCAAAATCTTCATCCTAAAATCCATAGTTCATCAAACTAATGGTCTAATTAGGTGACGGACCGAATCCATAGATTCGATATTAATCTTAATTTTTCTCTCACATTAAAATCACAAGGCTTAATCTCAAATCCATGATCTTAGATAGGGGATCTATCAAACTAGATGAAGTAGCATACGGCACTGAGGCCTCTCATCTAGTGACAGAAAGAAAAAATTTCTAGAAGGAGCACTTATTCACAGATTTTCATATTATTCGAATGGAAATTCATAGATTTTCATATTATTCTAATGAAAATTCATATGTATAACATAACAAATATTTGAAGACGTTATCGTGAAAATAAAGAAACATTGAGGAGCTGGTGTGGTCAAGTGGCTTGGCCACTGCTCTCATCATATATGTAACAAGATAAATAATACATGAGCTCACATGGATCTAATTACCCATTTCCAACTTTGTCCAGGTTGCATTAAATGGATATATCCAATGCAAGATTGGTACCAATCGAAACTAATGTGCTGAATCAAATGCGATTCAAGAAAAAGAGTGGCAACATATTTGGTTCCGAGAGACAAATTCAATTAATATAAGACCGTTTCTGGATCAACACCAAAAGGTCCAAATCTGTCCTGGAATTCAGGGTTCATTTAGTGAATTTAGGTGAAATTGCACAAGGGCGGAACCAGAAATTTTTGTATTTTTGTTTATGAAGCTCAAATATATGGGTAACAAATTTTTAATAGGCCTTAGGGTGGTGACCCGGTTCTCATGGGACTGACCCATATAATTACGTCCAAATCTACTCATACCCAATCATTGAAAACAAGGTTTTAAAGTGGGTTCCGTGGGGTGTATACTCATATTATTGGAACCAAATCTACTCATACCAGATCATTAAAGACAAGGTTTTAGAGTTGGATTCGGACTCCGACTGCGATGTAGAGGAATATTCAGTGAACATCAGGCCGCTATGGTCTACATTATGGTTCTGAACTTTTTCATTTCACTTGAATTCAAGTTTGGTTTAACAGTTCTAGTAACACCTAAAACTGTAATTCAGATATTCTTATTATTTAATCATTTAAAGCACACCTTTTTTATTTAAATACAAAAAAAAAGTGTCGGCGGCTATTAGTTTATCATCATTGATTAAATACCAACTAGTGAAACTGATATGAACTTTTTTGTTTTATAGATAATATTTGTATGTAACCTTTTATGATGCACTAATGATCCAATAGTATGCAATTGGGTACATTCTTATCAGAAATAAATAAATGGATAATGAGGCTACGCATATAACTATCTGAAGACTGCAGTTAGTCGCTTACAAATCAGAATTAAAAAGAAAAAGTCAAAACTCAAGAGCATTATGGCTAGTAGACTTTGAGCAATAAATACAATAAAGACATCACAAGGAAAATCTCTTCTTCCTGCACCAATTCAAGCCTCGTCAAGCTACAGTTTCACCTGGTTGACTCTGAAGTTCTATTCACAATTCAAATCCTGGCTGCCATTCTAGTTTTCAATATTATCTTTTGTTTGTAGCTAATCCTCGCAAAGATGGTGTCACCGTATAAGATCAGCAAGATTTGGAGAATTTTAATCTAATTTTAGGGTTGTAAATGGATAGGGTATGCCCAAATTACTGCTCCATTTAGTTAGACTTGGTGAAGAAATTCAGGTCCAGTCACCGACCAAATTAAGAACTGGTGTTCGGATTTGTACATGGATCTGAATGAATCATGTATTTGACAGGCTCCTAATGAAGTTATGACCCAATTACATATAATCGCAGGGTCTTATGGTAGTTGGATTTGAATTTGGGTTCAAAAGATGAACCCGAGTCTGAGCCCAAATGTTAATCTGGTTAGTAAGGGTGGGCAATGGGCGGGGTATCCGATGGGTAGTTGGGTACCCCGCCTGTAATGGGCCAGGCTTCAACTAATTCTTTGACACCTGGGCTGGCCCAATTAAAAAAAATTCCATTCCAAGGCTAGCCTGAGTCGGGTATTGGGGGCCGACTCGGCCCATATATATATATATATATATATATATATATATATATATAATACACACACACATACACGGCATATGACACTTTTAATCAGTTTGCTTAAAAACTTTTCATGTGTTACTGATGACCTCCTTAAAAACTCTTTATGTGTCACTAATAGCACCGCTAGAAACTCTTGGCATGTCATTAAGGGTTCTTACATGTTAAAATATGAAATATTAAGGCTTTCAAATATGGGTAGACATCAAAACAGGTATCGAACAAGTATGAAGTTGATGGTTGGGCCAGTCCCTAACTAAGCGGGCGGGGTTTGGGCCGCCCTCAAGGGCTTTGTGCCAGTCTGAACCCGACTTTGTCAGGCCTTGGCCCAGCCCGATACCCAGCCGGTGGTAACAAGTGTCTTATTATGTCGACGCCAGTGACAGTAAATCGGACCTGAATCTGAACCCTTTTTTATCCATTTCTATATTAGCTCCATTCTGCAGCTCCAGTGCCGGCACGTTTAAAATGTTAGATCTGATCAACATACATCATCTTGTGAGAAATTGCGACTTTTTAATTTTTCTGCACATTAATGCATCAAAATTTAAAACCTTATGGGAACGAGAGAGATCTTGTAATGAATAAAAGAATTCAGGTTTAACAAGTTGTTCATTTTTCATGTAAAAGTAGAAGAATGTCTTATTTAGCAATTTGATGAGAGGTCAAAAGCATCCGCTTTCTTTTGCCCCCGGAATTCAGGGTTACTTCGGGACTTGGGTGAGAAATGAGACACCCCTCAACTGGGGAGTGATGCGTCTATCATTTGCAGTCTAAAGGAGTAGCACTCAGAAGAATCAAACTAACAGATTGGGCTTGCGCTGACCTACGCCCTCGACCAGCTATGCTACGCCCTTCGACTGCACAATGTTTCACTTGAAAAAGTCGTGCATTCTATTAGATGAGTGCTTAGAAATTAGTGTTGAAATCTATATTCAAATTTATGAGCTTCTAACAGTCCTTGTCATTGCGTTGGATCTTAGTTTCAATTTAAGATTATGCCCTATTATAAGACAGATAGATTGCAGATCCATGAGAAATTCAATCCAATGTGATGCAATTAATCTGTTTTTAAGTATAAAAACTCCTAATGTTGGCATCCGCTAGCATCAGCCTAGATCCACATCGTATCAGCAAATCGTGACCACGTGGCATGCCAATCGGAACATGCTCGAAATCGCTATTTCCTCTCCTTGCGAGTTTTTTATTAGCTTTTTTAATTCGAATTTTGAATACCATACTAGAAGATATGTAAGCCAATTAACCCCATTTGTTGCTGCTAACTAATCCAAATATCACTGTATTATCTTGTAAAATATAGTGGCCTCAGTTACTAAATTGACAAACAGTAAGTCTAATTCGAACAATGTAATTAGGGTGTGTGTGTGTGTCTATAGATTCAATCTGTGTTGGCATTAAAGATAGTTTATTGTATGGCAAAAGTCTATAGTGGTTTTAGTGATGATATATAATCTTTTTATTGAAATTTTTTTTAAATATAAACAATTTGGTCAAAACCAGACTCCTTAGGTAAGAAACAAAAACTAAACCTATATAAACTAATTATTAAAATATGTTTTTTTGCAATGTAGCCTTATAGATATGACCTTAAAGAGTGATTTGGTGAGAAGCATATATGAAGTTGGTCATTTTCTTACTTAAATAATGTTTTTTTAATAATAATAAAACGGAAAGCTCTTATAACATTGAAATTTTAATAATAGAAAGTTCAATTTTTCTTTTTACAAAAATGACTTGAACTAAAGCATGAATTGATTGTTTGTAAACACATTAAAAGGTTCATGTTTTTCAAAACACTTTTTAACATAAACTTAAGTGGTTTGGTTTTTATTCCTCAGGTCGGATCCGGCCTAATTAAAACCGCAGTTATGTTCACTCTGGCGATCTATCCCCGTGAACATGCCAAACATTATTTATAATATTTCAACTGGTTTTATATTACTATATAATTTTAAAAACTTGTTCAAATATCAGCAACCTTGTTTTCTTATTTTTTGAAGAACTGAGAATAAAAAAAATCTCATAAATTCGATAATTATTTTGAAAAAGGAAAGGTGAAATCTATGTTATATAGCTTAAATAGTTTATTATACTAGGCATGTACTTCAGCAATAAAAGTGAACTCGTTTAATTAAACAAGCTGAGCTCAAACTAATGGGTTCGTGGTCAAACCAAGCTCGCGTTCGGCCTGCGCTGGCTCCGCTCAAACTCGAACTCTGCCTTGATTATAACAGGTTTACATGGACTAGAATGACAATATGTTTTATTTACATTGGATGTCGGATCGAACGGTTCTGAAAAATCAGACATGACAAAAAAATAATATCTGATTAAAAAAACTGATCAAATTCAGATTTAAGAAATGATATCCGATCGGGTTCCAGTTCGGATGTATATAAATATCTGACTGAATTCATATTCAGATCAAATTAGTTTTAAATAAATATTCTATCCAATGCTCTTACATTTTATAAATCGGTCAAATTCAGCTCAAAAATTCAGGTTCAAATATGAAGGTAAAAACTAGATTTGAATCATATTTGAATTGTGAAATTGAATTTCGGATTCTGATACGCCTTTTTTTTGTTTTTGAACATAAATATGTGAAAATCTAAAAAAGCAAATACAATTAAGAGAATATCTGCTTCGAATCTCATCTGTTGACATTCCTAATCATTTTGACTTCAAAGACACTTACAGCCACGATTTAATAAAACAATCTTCTAATCAACAACTAAACCAAAAAAAATCACATGCATCTTATAATAAAGTTTATTTTTTTGTGGTATTATAGTGTGCATAATGATGATATCATACCATGTTGCTTACATCAATTAATTAACAATATCAACACATAAGCACTTCAGCTATTTATTGCCCTAAAGTTTTTGGGTATTAATCATAAGACCGAATTGTCCCTCTCATAACTCGACAACTTAGCTTGCAGATATTGTAACTTAAAAGCTTTGGAGATATGAACCAACTTGGTTCCCAATAAAGTAGACATCTTGTCCGTATCACTTGTATACGTTGAATAGTTCTATTATTTTAAATGCAAGGTGAAGAAAGTCAGCCATTAAAGACTATCCAATGTTGTAAAGTCCGATCTTTTTTTCTCGCATCCGAATATAGAAAAGCCCAATATGTATGTCAGCGATATTACGCAATACTGGCCCATATTAATGAGCTCAAGTTTTGCAAAATTAATTTAAAATTTAAAATTGTCATTTATTAATATGTCGGCCCGTAATAGACTGATATTGGTAAATTCGGCCACATATATATCTGCTGATTCCTAAAAGAGGATTGTATCGGCCTCAGTAATTTACCAGACCTTGTTAATATGGTGGTACGAGAGAGGAGCCGTCTTATCTTCTTCATGGTCTCAAGATCTAGGACTTCTTCATGACCTAGTTGGTCTTATAGTACACTATTCAACTTTAGTATTGTGTATGCCACCTTTTGCAGTTTAAAGGAGTAGCACCTATAGGAATCGAACTGAGTCTCTCAGCTGATACACATCGTTATGAATAACACTAAAGCCATAAGCATAGAGCACAAAAAAATATTTTAACAAAGAAAATAATAATGATGAATTTAAATTTATGTCAGGTTGTTATTTTAAGAAAAATAAACTTTATTAGTGTAGATGATTTCCAAGGAAGTTTGGATCTGGGTAATCTTGATCTGGATGTATTGGCTGGGATTTTGTCTCATTTTTGTCTTTTATTTTGCATCATCGAATGACGGTTTCATAGATGTTAATATATCATGATGCAATGAGGGAGTAGTCACCTTGTTTATTCTTAGTTTCTTGCTTGACCACACCAAAAAAAAAAAGAGCAGAAAAAAATAAGAAAAGAAAAATAAGTTTTCTCGCTTTTTTCTTAAGAATGAGTCAGAGACCGAACCAGAAAACTTGACTAAGAGACACAATATAGTAATAAATTTTTCAATTTTGTGAAACACTTGCATTTAAGGTGCAAATATAAAAATAAGTATTTTTTGTGAGTCCATGTGGGCAAATGCCCTGCCCGCACCTGCTTCCAATGAGGTGCCTATTTATGGGTGACATAGTTTTCTCACTGCCCAGAAGAAGGTCAGAGCCCTTACCCAACTACCCCATATCTCCCCAGTATACATGGCATGTTTTTTTATGTCTTATGATGTCTGTTTCAACTTGCATATCAGTAGCTCTCTTTTACGGCACAAAAGATTGATAACATAAAGATTCAAAACAAAAACCGACCACCTACCAGCCCTGTCCCGACCGTTGTACCAACCTTCTTAGGGATGAGGTTCCTCTTTCATCCTTCTTGATAAGGATTAAACTAAGGACGGGTTAGCTACAAAGACTTGGTTCTAATCAGATATTTAAATTGGACGATATCTTTTGTTTTTATGTTCATATCATCAAAATACGTAGAATTCTAGCACACTTAAATCAGATTGGAGGTTGGTATATCATATTTAATTTGGATTCAGTGATTACAATTATTCTTTAATTAGAATCTGATTATGATTCGGCTTTAGATCTTAATCAAAATCCAACCAAATTGTTTGTTAATAAGCAAGCTGTCTAATTTTTGCCACTTCTTATCAGATTTTGTTTCGGGCAGTTTTTATTAACTTTATATTTTCTATGAAAAGTAGAACATATTTTCACGTGAGCCCAAATAGCAACTAAGTAACTTGATTTGGCTTTTCATTCAGTAGGTGAGCTTCACTTCAGCAAAGGATCTTACAAAAAAAAATATCCAACTTGTGATCAGTTTAACATTTTACTTGTGATGCTCCTAAAACTTGAGACAATTGAAGACTCTGATTTTCACAAATAGTGTTGATCTTGCCCATAACTATGTGTTTTAACTATCATGAAGTCTTGGATCATTACTTCTAGCCTTTCCTCCCCCTTCCTGCCTGCACCTCCCTTCCCCTCCAAAAAAAAAAGTGGAACTTCATCCTATCCTTTTCCCTCCTTTGCTTGCTTGAGTGGTTCTGAAATCTTCCCTTTCATTTTCAGTTCTGGCCTTCTTCCCTTCTTCTTTGTCCGTGCTCGTCATGCTGTAAGAAAGCGGCTAGAGGCTCCTCGAATGACTTGCCTGAGGGAGTAACTTAAATTTTGTCTTTGGAGTATTCGCAAGGTAATTTTTTTGCCAAAAAATGCAAACATAAAACTCATATTTATCCTGGATAGTTATTCCGGGCCAGAACTTCCAATGCTTTACTGTCCATGTGAGTGTTTGGAATGAGATATTGGAGTTAGGTGGAAATAGAGGTAGTCCGAGATCAGGGAGTATTTTGACATAATGTGTTTGGCTTGTTGAGGTGTTATCACCCCAAATTTTTCAAAAACAAGGTTATAAAAATTTTGGGTCTATTATTTTTAAAATGAATTTCAAATCCAAGTTTAGATCCAAACTCCAAGTTTAGATCCAAATCTAGCATTTCAAATTCAAAATCCAATTATCAAATCCGAATTAGATCCAAAATTCAAGTTTAGATCCAAATTGGGAATTCCAAAGCTCTACCCTCTTGAATTCGAATTTTGAATTTTGGCTCTATAACTCTTCCCCTTTGAATTCAAATCTTGAATTCGAATTTCGAAATTTGGCTCCAAAGCTCCTATCTCTTTAATTCAAATCTTGAATTTGAATTTTAAATTTTGGCTCTAAAGCTCTTATCTCTTTAATTCAAATATTGATTTCCAATTTTAAATCTTGGCTCCAAAGCTCTTCCCTCTTTAATTCAAATCTTGAATTTGAATTTTAAATTTTGGCTCCAAAGTTTCTATAAATACCCCACAAGCTTCTCTCTTGAGGGGGTCCAACCATGGAGGAACCTCTTGTGCTTCCTCACTTCAAATTTCAAATTTTCCTTTGCTCTCTTTTTTCATTTCTCTCTTCATCTCCAACATGGAGTAATTTTCATCATGCAACAACTCTTCAAGGGAGCATCAAAGATCTCTTGGAGGCTTCATCTTCAACATCTTGGGAGCTTCATTCAAGGCAAATCCAAGATCATTCAAGAGAGGGCTCATTTCTAATATCAATCACATTCGAGGTATGTAATATTCCTCTATTTCTATTTTCATTTTTTCTTCTCTCCATGACATTTCCATTATTATTCATATCCGAG
>JAANDH010000698.1:0-124827 GCA_011799765.1 Nymphaea thermarum | reverse complement strand
AAGATTTTAATTTTTCATTTGCCGACTTCACTAAGACCAAAATCAAGTAATGACCCAATATTGGATTCATGCTTGATAGGTCTACAATCCCAATCCATTTTCAAAAACTTTTCCTTCATATATATGATATTTACAAAAACAAAAATCTTAGATGTATGTTGTGGTAGGAATGACATTAGATGAATGTTGTGGTAGAAATGTTTTACATTTTTTCAATCATATAGGATAAATGCATCCATGCATTCTCACTCACTTTATTTCACTTATGATCACAAGCACATCTCCAAAAGAACTTAAGCAAGAGGGGATGGAGTTCTAATTAGGTGGTAACCGAATTAGAGCAAAATCTCAAACCTACTTAAAGTCTTAAGAGAACACTAAAATGATTTTCAAGTTTTTCAAATGATATTTACAAAGATTTTTCAATTCTAGTTTTTCTCAAAATTTTTCACATTCTCAAGCAATTCTTCAAGAATCTTTTCAAAAGTTTGAAACATCAAACTTTCAATATTTTTCTACACCGCATATAGAATCAAAAAGATGTTTAAGTTAAAACGAAATGCATCAATAATAAACATAGCCCTTGGGTTGATTACCCCCGGTAAAGGCGCCAGGAACGGTCGATCCTCGTACCGACGGACGAGTCCATTTCTTTCTTATTTCAAAGCAAAACCTTATTTTTCTGGAGCACTCCAAAACCAATGAAAATTTTGGGATGCAAAAAGATGGCGACCGTGATGGGACCCGTCATCATTTGGCTATGATTATAATTGATGCATTTATACAAACTTGAACATATCATATATTGCCGATGATAAAGCATGTTTCATTCTTTGGCCTTGACCTCATCGGCATTTCATTACATTGTTTGATAATTATGTTTTCTCTCTTGCATATAAGACTAACTGAGGATGATCAATCATGTTCACCTAGATCTATGATCAAATACAACTCTCCTCAATGTAGGACTTGTTTGAAAACAATGTTTGTTCTTCTATATATTTTAATCACCATCTTAGGCAACATTGCATTAGAGACAACTGATTTTCTATGATTTCTCATATTTCAAAATTTCAATACATATTTGTCCCGGTCAACATGTTGTCGGGTTTGGTCTTAGGCGGTAGCACAAGACTAAGCCTTACAACTAGACCACACCTTGGGCGGGAAAGCCCCCTCGTTAGTACCATGAGTGGTAATTTATGGTATATCGACGAGTGATCAAGAAGAAATGGATAAACCTTACCCTTAGTTGCTTAATGGAAGATTTTATGCTCGTACTAAGCCTCTTGGTTAAGGTATATTGGCATATCTTATATGGAACAATTTGATCACACCTAATTTAATTAGGGTCCTAAGCTCATTTTCAAATATATGCATGATAAAGGAGACTTTCAAAAATGCTGAATTTTTATCATCGTGTGATGATTACATGCGTGTCTTCATACAATCTTTGATCAATTTAATAATTTTGCATCTCATTTTTCTCATTTAAATCAAAGTCTTTTTCAATCATTTCTATATAATCTTCAACATGATCATACTATGAAATCATGTTTGGACCCTACTATCTAAATGACATTGAATTTTCAAATACTGTCATTCAAGCAAATTAGTTTTTTAGAATCACTTCAAGATCTACATTTTCAATCTCTCATTTCTTCATTAGTCCAACCACATGATGGCCAGTTATTGGCTCAATTACCAATCTTTGCTTGACTTAGGTCAGGTGGTCTTTTGCCCTCATTTTAGCCAAAACATTTTTCCAAGATTCAATATTTATGGGATATCTTTTCTCATATTTTACTTCTTCCACAATTTCATTAGATCATAAATTATTCCTTGACAAATCTTTTTTAGAATTGCTTCAAAATCTATTTCTTGTCAATCCCTTATTTGACTAATCTCTTATTATCAAGTATGTGACCTATCTATTTGTTCAGTTACTAACTTTATTTGACTTGAGTCATACATAATTATTTTGGCCTCAACATCCATATCTTTCTCCCAGATTTTATTGGGCTATCATTTATTCCAAATTGAATATCAATATTTGCTTTACTCAATTATACTCCATCTTCAATCGTCAGACACGTGGTTTTCATTTATTGGATCCATATGAATCAAACATAATGTATTCATTATACTCTATTGAAGGTTTAATCCTTTCAAAATTAAGATTCTCTTTACAAGTGATAAATTGCTAATAATTCTCTCTATTTTCCTATATTATCAACTTCCTATCTTGCTAAGAAAATCACTATTTACCAATCAATTTTCTACAACAAAGTCTTTTCTTTCAAGCTTTGTCTCAATTTCGTGTCAAAATTCTTTTATATCCAAGCTCAGACACGTGACATTACCTTTCAACTTCACATATCACTTTTCTTTATATCATTTTGTCCATTCATTCTATTGAGGCAACTTTCATTAATTTCTCCGCCTCAATCTCAGTCTGTGATCAACATGAGCTTGACTCGGGCCATACATTCCTTTTTTTTCTCATTTATATTTAGTCCAATAATTTTTGGGCTTCAATACATATGGAATGTCTTTCTTACCATTTTACTACTTCCATGATTTTATTGGGTCATCATTTATTCCAAGATTTTTGCTAATCCTCCGATATATTATATTTTCAATCGTTGGACATATAATTTTTGACTCATTCATTCACCTTGGTTCAATCTATATCTTCTAGAATCAAACCTTATATATTCATACTGTACTCGAGATTTAATCATAGCAAAACTAAGATTCTCTGTTTTGCTGCATTATCAACTTGGTATCTCGCTATGAGAATTACCATCTACCGTTCATATTCTTATAACAAATTTTCTTCCTACAAGCTTTGTCTCAATTTCTTCACTTCAGAGACAAAACAAAAATTTTTGCATACCAAAGTTCAAATATATGTCATTACCTTGCACCCTCATTTTCTTGTTAGTGGAAACTATATCAATTTTTCCTTTATATAATTTTGCTCATACTTTATTTGATTGAGGCAATTTCCATTATTTTCTTCGCCTCAGTCTAAATCTTCTACCTAGCATTCTCTCCTTTATCAATCATGGCAAACCCATAATACTGGGGCATTTTTATTATTTCAAGATATTTTCAAATTGCTTTTGCGACAAATAATTTTCATACACAATCATCATTGTCCAAAGAAAATGGATCATATCCCAATCAAATCAATTCAGCTACTAAGCTAAAGATTTGATCAAGTGCAATCCAGCCGTTAGGCTCGGAGCTTTCTAAAGCTAGCTCAACCATGTCGCTAGACAAAGGAATTTTACGGAGCAAGTGCAACTTGGCCATTTGGCTAGGGGCTTTTTCGAAGCAAGCTCAACCCAAACGTTAGTTTGGAGAATTTTAACAAGTTCAAAATCCAGCCTTGGGTGAAAACAAAAAACTTCACCAAAAGGCACTCGAAGTGATAAGAAGACTACTTGTCACAACTAATGTTGGAGCAATAGGGTCTCATCCTCTGTTTCAATAAAGGCATTCGAGGTGATGAAGGTTTTTTCCCGGCATTGCCACTTGTCATAGAGCAACCCATTCAGGAAAGGGGTAAAACCTGAAATTATGGACAAAAGAGCAACCCACGCAGGCAAGGGGTAAAACCTGCATGCAAGCCAAAGCAACTCACGCAGGTAAGGGGTTAAACCTGCACTGCATGTCAAAGCAACCCACGCAGGTAAAGGGGTTAAACATGCACTACAAGCCAACGCCACCCACACAGGTAAGGATATAAACTTGCGATGCAAGTCAAGGCAACCCATTTCAGGGGGGTTAAACCTGAATTCAATATTGGCAAACCCATGCAGGAAAATGGTTAAACCTGCAATATAAGCTCAAATAACCCATTCAAGTAAGGGGTTAAGCATGAAACATCTCTTCCAACATGTTTTATTTGAAAAATTTGTGGCGCTTATCTTTCTCACTAAGCACGGCCAGTGCCGGTTTAGTAACAAAGAGGGGCATCTGTTATCACCCCAAATTTTTCAAAAAACAGGGTTATAAAAATTTTGGGTCTATTATTTTTAAAATGAATTTCAAATCCAAGTTTAGATCCAAACTCCAAGTTTAGATCCAAATCTAGCATTTCAAATTCAAAATCCAATTATCAAATCCGAATTAGATCCAAAATCCAAGTTTAGATCCAAATTGGGAATTCCAAAGCTCTACCCTCTTGAATTCGAATTTTGAATTTTGGCTCTATAACTCTTCCCCTTTGAATTCAAATCTTGAATTCGAATTTCGAAATTTGGCTCCAAAGCTCCTATCTCTTTAATTCAAATCTTGAATTTGAATTTTAAATTTTGGCTCCAAAGCTCTTATCTCTTTAATTCAAATTTTGATTTCGAATTTTAAATCTTGGCTCCAAAGTTGTTCCCTCTTTAATTCAAATCTTGAATTTGAATTTTAAATTTTGGCTTCAAAGTTTCTATAAATACCCCACAAGCTTCTCTCTTGAGGGGGTCCAACCATGGAGGAACCTCTTGTGCTTCCTCACTTCAAATTTCAAATTTTCCTTTGCTATCTCTTTTCATTTCTCTCTTCATCTCCAACTTGGAGTAATTTTCATCATGCAATAACTCTTCAAGGGAGCATCAAAGATCTCTTGGAGGCTTCATCTTCAACATCTTGGGAGCTTCATTCAAGGCAAATCCAAGATCATTCAAGAGAGGGCTCATTTCTAATATCAATCACATTCGAGGTATGTAATATTCCTCTATTTCTATTTTCATTTTTTCTTCTCTCCATGACATTTCCATTATTATTCATATCCGAGNCTTTCCTTTTTCATATCTTCATTTTCCTCTTGCCATCTTCCCATGGCCATGCAAGATAGCTCAAATGATCCGGAATCAAGAGCTACTCTTGAGTGCACCGGAAGTATGAGCAAGATGGAACAAAATTTGTATCTTCATTTATCTCCAAAAATATACTTGCTATATTGTCTTCATTCATCATTCACGCTTGAAATGATGCCCATGCATGATATTCTAATCTTCCATTTATATGAGTCAATGCACGATGAGAGCGAGTGTTTGGGGTTGAGATTACCTCTTGTGATTTTTGAGGTTGGGGCTTGTCCAACCCGGGAAGAGCCTTACGAATATGTACATGTTAATATGCATTTGCATGACATTTTGCGCTAGTTTCTTTCCTAATCACCCCATTAGGAACCCTAATGAGTGTCTCGTTATATTGTTTGATTTTTTTCCATACCCAACGGTGGAAGAAATACATCCCTTGTGGCAAACCAAATCATGACATTTTATGTTTTTATATAAATAATATTTTTCAAAACATTTTTAAAAGAAACCTTTTAAGACGGCCTTGGAGACTTAACTTAAGTTCTTGCATAAGCCCAAGTTCCCCTCCGGCCTACATCAAAAATTGAAGTCGGCTATTTTATTTCTTGATTTTAATACTCATGAAGACATATGTGTATATACATGTTATATGCATATGTGTGCACATAAATATCCTTCTTTGTCATTCTCTATTTGTGATTTAACATATCCTTTTACAAACTCTCATATACGTATATATAAATATATATATGTGTATTACATTTTAAATCTCTCTCTCTTTCTAAAATGATATTCTCTTCTATATTTGATTTAAGCTTCATTTTCACAAGATTTTATATATATATATATATATATATATATATATATATATATATGTATATATATATATATGAATACATATCTCTCTTTCTTTTAAATCTTTGATTTTCAAGATCTCTTTCTCTATATCTCTCTTAGGATGTAGTATTTCATCTTTTCCATTCTTTCAATATCTTACCATTTAAGATTTTAATTTTTCATTTGCCGACTTCACTAAGACCAAAATCAAGTAATGACCCAATATTGGATTCATGCTTGATAGGTCTACAATCCCAATCCATTTTCAAAAACTTTTCCTTCATATATATGATATTTACAAAAACAAAAATCTTAGATGTATGTTGTGGTAGGAATGACATTAGATGAATGTTGTGGTAGAAATATTTTACATTCTTCCAATCATATAGGATAAATGCATCCATGCATTCTCACTCACTTTATTTCACTTATGATCACATGCACATCTCCAAAAGAACTTAAGCAAGAGGGGATGGAGTTCTAATTAGGTGGTAACCGAATTAGAGCAAAATCTCAAACCTACTTAAAGTCTTAAGAGAACACTAAAATGATTTTCAAGTTTTTCAAATGATATTTACAAAGATTTTTCAATTATAGTTTTTCCCAAAATATTTCACATTCTCAAGCAATTCTTCAAGAATCTTTTCAAAAGTTTGAAACATCAAACTTTCAATATTTTTCTACACCGCATATAGAATCAAAAAGATGTTTAAGTTAAAACGAAATGCATCAATAATAAACATAGCCCTTGGGTTGATTACCCCCGGTAAAGATGCCAGGAACGGTCGATCCTCATACCGACGGGCGAGTCCCTTTCTTCCCTATTTCAAAGCAAAACCTTATTTTTCTGGAGCACTCCAAAACCAATGAAAATTTTGGGATGCAAACATGAGGGCATGGCTCTTGCAAAGCAAACTATGTTTCCTCCTACCTCCGGACACTTGGACTAAATTGATCGAGAATAGATACATACAACATACTTGTTAGCTTGAATTTCGCATCTCACCCCCTTAAGATGCAAATTGTATAGTGCTCATTGGAATCAAACCAATGAAGTTTAATTTATCTATCTACCAGTCCAACCAGTTATGTTATTTCCCTTCAGGCCTTGGACCATTATAACACATCAAGAAACATTCATAAATATAGTATGGATCATCAACTTTGATGTGTTGTACTTGCAATTTCAGAGAACTCTTTATATTTAGAGAGCAATTAGATCACAATAATGAATTGCATAGCAACCAGCAAGATTAATTAAGTCACAATTCCATTGGGTATCTTCCAAAATGCTAGCTGACTATGCAACTTATCTTGTTGCATTTACCTAGAGGTCTTGTTCAACTTTGGGGTCCAAAGTTTGACGTGTTAAACAAGTACAGTTAGAGGTTGTTTGATAATTGTTTCTCTAGACAGAACAGATAGGACGTCTTGTCTACCACACCCATCTTCTGCTTGTCTTTGTAATCACCCCAAATTTTTTAAAGATTCTACATTTAGCCTTTCTCAAACATTTCATAATAACTTTACAACAACTTTCAAGGATTTCGGCTTCAAACACTTCAAATTATCTTAATTATGGTTAATTTCTTTTTTTATTTGACTATCAGCAATATTTGGGACTTATTTGGATCTATTTTAGACTCTGAACACAAATCCCAATTTCAATTTAGACTTATTCTATAATTCAAACTGTGATCCTATTCAAAAACTCATATAGAAGCCTAAAACAAATCATAAGATCCAATCCAAAATAGGTACCTAGATTCAAACCACATAAAAAATGGATCCATATCCAAATCCAAATTCTAAAATTGGATTCACAACAAAACTTTAGATCTAGACTCCTATCCAAATCTTAGTTCTAGACTCATTTGATCCCAATTTGTACCTTCATATCAATTCAGACCTGATCCACACCCAAGATCGAAAGTCTAGATCTATATCCTTGTTCGGCTTCAAATTCTTGATTTAGATCCAAATTTAAATCCAATTCCATGTTTTTACTTTAATCTAGATCTAAATCTGAGATTCAAAACCGAATAAAGTTTTAAATTAAATTCCAGATCCAAATCCAAATATATTATTTATGCTCCATTCTAAGCTTTTTATCCAGCTCCAAATCTGAGAGCTAGATCCATTTTCAAATCCGAATACAAGTGACGAATCATTCCCAGTCCAAGTATCGAGACATTATGATCATTTTTCAAATACCAATAATTTCTAATTCAAGATTCCAAAATACCCTTGATTTTTTGAAAATGTTATTGAATGACCTTGGAAATGTCCTTTCGTTTCAAAAGATAACCTTTACTTTTTTTCAAAAAATACCAAAATTAATGTTTGTGGTGACCACAACCAACGTGGCAGGCTGACCAAGCCTGGTATGGACAATCCACGCCCGGGCAGGCCTAGCCCGATACTGCACTGGCCTGGTGCTGCTTGGCCTCCTATGGCCCTGGCATGGCCTTGCGGTGGTCAGCCTAGCTTGGCCTGGCCCGGCGTTGGTTGTTCTTGCCTGGCTCGACGCTGGCAGCGCTAGCCGGCCCTAGCATGGCCAAGCACTGGAGGCCCGGCAGGCCTGGCCTCCCCAGGCCTTGGCCCTAGCCCTGGCTTGAACTGTCCTGTCCTGCCCTGGTGGTGCCCCCACCCGGCCGAACTTGCCAATACCACTGAGTTGAGTGTCACCCGCTTGGACCTACGCTGGAAACTGACACCAAACCGAAGGGAGGTTAACTCCCATTTCAAAATAAACCTTGGTAGGATAGGACCCCGACCTGCTAATTAATCTCGAAGGAGTACAGCAGTCCCTTCTTCCCCACCTAACTACATATACATTATTCTGATATGGGTTGAAAGGCTTTAATAGTACAAAGCGTGAAGGATACAATGCTTTAAACCACTCATAACTCACTCACTGCCACTGGCCGGCTCAACAACATTCACAAACCATGCCTTCATGCACAAACCACACCCTCTTTCCTAGTAGGACAGGTTTCTTCTGGTGGGATGAACAGGGGCCCTGCTTGGATGCCTAGAGGACACCAAGGGTTCAGCATGTGTTCCCTTGTGCTGGATGATGGCCGCAGACTTAAAGCAAATACACCCTTCCCTTGTATATAAGGTGACAAACAGTTTTATCTCACAGTCCACGCCCTAGACTGTTCTTGCCATCAGCCTAGGAAGCGGCAGGGTGCCTCGGATGATCAACTGTCTGGAGTGCTGCTACACTTTGTGGGAGAGGCCTGGCCAGCGAGACCCTTGTGGCATGCAGAAAGCTCCTGCCTTGGGTCAGCTGAAGGTGTTCTAGGGAGCAACCCAGCCGCTGATAGCGCATTGTGACGCAGCAGGAAATCACGTACGTTCAGCTCCTCTTCTGTTCAGTATGCAGCCAAGAAGACAACAGTTAAAAGGAGTACATAAACAACTATTCAAGAGGTGTACCACACAAGCATCAATCTATGGGATTGATCAGCCGGCAACAGCAGGGGGTTGAGCTCCCTTAGCCACAGGTGCTGGTAGGTCTGGTGACAGTCACCTCCAGCAGGGTAGAGCTACTTCAACATTCTATTGCTCTTAGGGTATTGAGGGAAAACGCGAGTGCATGGGCTTGTTGGAATCCAGAGAGCACCAGGAGCAACATGCAGCCACCATCAGAGAGAAATGGCTATGATTTTGGATGGCACTAGTAGCAAAACAGGAATGACTCACTCGGCCATCGTAGGAGCTTCAGGCTGAGTTTGCCGATGGATAGGAGTGACTTCCTAGGCTCGTTACTTCAAGTATACAGGTCCGATTTGGGCGAGCTAGGGCTCGTTTGAACTAAGAAGACCTGTAGAATCTATGTCACCAAGTGCGTGGTGAAGGTGCCGGTGCCGGTGCCGGTGCACCACATCTCAAAAAATTTAGGTGGGGCGGTGCGGTGAGAGTATTTATTATTATTATTAGTATTAATTTATAAAAATTTTACCGAAACAAGTGTAACTCAACCTCTGCCACCGGAAAACCAAACCAGTGCTTTGCGATTAAAGAAACATTGGATGATTTTCTGGGGATTAAGGCTAAGTTGGGTAGACTCGGATTTGATCCGAGATCTGTATTGTCGTGAAATCAGTGGGTTTCATGAGAAGCTTTTTTTTTTAAGTAAATACTAAAAAGTTGGAGGGCTTATAGGTAACAACAATATAAACTTTACTAACCCTAGCCCCTTCTTTTCGATCGCGGTCTTCTTCCCCAACAAGCGCCGCTATTCTCTCTCTCTTTGCAGAATGACAGATCTCGTGCGAGGGGGCACAGTCGTCGGTGTGGGACCTGGCCGGGGAATGGAATAATTCTTGTTCGGCAGCGATCGGAACGCCGGTTGGGCTTGAGAAGGCTGACCATGTGATTCGTGGTGGAGGCTAGAGCACAGGAGGGAAATGGCACAGAGCAGAGAGGAGGAGGCGGGAGGAGAACCTGAAGCCAGTGGGGTGGAAGAAGCTTGAAATGAAGGTCTGGATTGACGATGAGCCACCTAGGTCGGGTGCTTGTGGGGTGCGAATCTAGGTCGCACCCGTACCGGCACCCGCATCGTGTCGACACGGGTGCGGGGGGCCAAAAGACGCACCGTGGTGACTTAATGTAGAATGCAATGTGGTCATCTGTTGGAAAACTCAATGGTGGGATTTGGTCCTCGGAGCTATGGGTCACCGAACAAAGGGCCACTGCTCAGATTCCACAGGGACGATGATATACAACCTTGACAAATCTCCTTATACTGATTAGGGGACAGAATATTACTCATCTCCAACATGTCAAGGGTCTATTTGGAGGCGTCTAGATTGTGATTTTGAAGAGAGTTGATTGTGGGTGGCTTGGAGGCCGTTGGGGGTGGAAAGACAATGCCACAAAGGATGGCATTGTGTCTTGGTCAGTCATGGGTGGTCCGATCGGTGCTGCTACAGAAAACCATGTTGCAGCTAGTACCAAACGAATCGAAGCAACAATGGAGAAGTACACCGGTGCTGCTCAAGCTGATGTAGGGGTTTTGGGCATCAAAGTGTACCCTCAAGAACCTCCCATTTTCTTTTTCCCCAAAAGAAAACCCGATAGAGAGAGAGGGACATGAGAGGGAGAGGCACCATCGAGTGCCCTCCCTTTTCTCTGCCTATCACTTAAGTTACGGGATGGGTGGGGTCCTCTATTGAGGCTGGACCCGACCCAACAAACTTCCCGTCCAGCCTCAAGAGAGGGATCATACCTGCAAAATAAACAAAATTAATACACTGTCTTAAAGACAGTCATCCCAACTATGTTTCTACATATGTCATGCTTCTCTCTAGGTAGATACTTCATCATCATATCTGCAGGATTCTTCTTTATATGTATCTTCTCTAACGGAATCAGTTTGTATAGCACTTTGGCTATCACAATGCAACACATAAGTCTTCTGGCTAAGACCTATATCATGAAGAAAACTCTTCATCCATAACAACTCTTTATAAGCTTCATTTGTTGCAATATATTCTGCCTCTGTGGTGGAAAGAACAACATATTTCTGCAACCTGGACTGCCATGATACAGCTCTCCCTGCAAAAATAAAGACATAACCAGAAAGAGACTTTCTGGAGTTCAAATCACCTGCCATGTCTGCATCAACAATTCTTTGTATCTCTGGATTAGATTCATCAAAACATAAATAGTAATTGGAAGTACTTTTCAGATACCTTAGGATCCACTTCACTGCTGCACAATGCTCCTTGCTTGGATTTGACAAGAACCTGCTAACTACACCAACTGCATAAGCCAAGTCTGGGCATATGCAAACCATAGCATACATGAGACTCCCTACTGCGGAGGCATATGGAACATTCTCCATTCTTTCTTTCTCATCTGCTGATGATGGACATTGCTCATTTTCCAATTTAAAATGTGTTGCTAAAGGTGTACTTACTGTTTTGGCATCTTTCATGTTGAACTTATTAAGCACCTTGTCAATGTATTTCTCTTGTGATAACCACAACTTCTTGGCCTTCCTATCACGAACAATCCTCATGTCTAACAACTGTTGTGCTGGTCCCAAGTCTTTCATATCAAAGAATTTGCCAATGTCCTTCTTCAATTGACTAATCAATTGACAGTCTTGTCCAACAATAAGCATGTCATCTACATATAACAACAAGATAATGAAGTTACCTGATAAGAACTCTCTGATGCAGACACAATGATCTACAGCCGACTTGCGATACTTTTAATTTATCATAAATATATCAAATTTATTGTACCACTGTCTAAGTGCTTGTTTAAGTCCATACAAGCTCTTCTTTAACTTACAAACCATGTGTTTTTTTCTAGCAACCACAAAATCTTCTGGTTGTGTCGTGTAGATTTCTTCCTCTAGATCTCCATGAAGAAAAGCAGTTTTCACATTTAACTGCTCCAACTCCAAGTCTAGACATGCCACCAAACCAAGTATTATCCTGATAGATGACATTTTAACCACAGAAGAAAAAATTTCATCAAAATCAATACATCTTTCCTGCTTAAAACCTTTCACCACTAATCGGGTTTTGTATCTCAACTTGCCTTGACCTTCATTTTTAAGCTTGTATATCCACTTATTCAACACTTTTTTACCTTTTGGTAGCTCTACCAAATCAAAAGTGTGATTCTTATACAAAGAATTCATCTCTTCCTACATAACTTTAATCCATTCATCTTTATGCACATCATCTAGCACCTCCGTATAGCATTCTGGCTATCCACTATCTGTAAACATAATATATTCATCAGTAGAATATCGAGTAGATGATATGCGTGTTCTTTTACCTCTTCCCAATTGCTCTTCAATTGGTTCTGAATGAGAAGGAAGCTCCCCCTCCAACTCATGATCAGTTTGAGTCTCCATAGGACTGCCATCTGTATAATGCTCTTCTGCCTCTCTTTCTTCTTCCTCTACATCTTCATCAGTCTCACCATGCTCAGATGAAAATTCTTCAGGTTCTGCATAGGTTGGCTCATAAACACCACTAGCATTCACACCTGACTTCATGTCTCCCATGACATCTTCAATAGTCTGATCCTCTCTGAAGACAACATCATGACTCATGTAGATTTTATCATTCTTTGGATCTCATAACCTGCAACCAAATTCATCATCTACATAACCAAGAAATATTAGAGGAATAGCTTTATCATCTAGTTTGGTCATATGTTCCTTAGGTACATGCATAAAAGTTTTACAACCAAAAACTCTGAGGTGATTATACTTAACCTCTTCATCTGACCAAACTCTCTGTGGAATATCTCCATCTAGAGGCACTGAAGGATACTTGTTTATTAAATAAACTACAGTACGCATTGCCTTTGCCTAAAAATACATAGGCAACTTAGAGCTAGATAGGAAACTTCTAACTCTCTCAATTATAGTTATGTTCATCCTTTCTACAACTCCATTATGTTGTCGAGTATAAAGAACTGTCTTTTGATGTCTAATACCATACTTTAGACAATAATCTTGTAAAGAAGATGCTGTGTACTCACTACCATTATCTGTACGCAGTCTTCTCATCTTCTTACCAGTCTCGTGCTCAACCGCTGCATGACAAGTCATGAAGATGCTACTTACTTCACTTTGCTTTTCATTGTAAAGGCATACACCTTCCTAGATGCATGATCAATAAATGTAACAAAATAGGATGTTCCACCTTTATATGTCACATTTATAGGTCCACATACATATAAATAAACTAAATCTAATACATGTTTAGTTTTTGAAGAGCGCTTTTTCTAAAAGGAAATTCGATGCAACTTACCAACCAAACAATGATCACATGGAGATATCTGTGCACTATCTGCCTTTGGTAACAAATTCTTCTTGGTGAGCAAGTCGATTCCTCTTTGACTCATGTGACCTAACCTCTTACGCCACAAATCTGTCGAAGTACCACTCGTAGCTGCATTGACATCCACACTATTGATTCGAGACTTCATCCCATACAAAGAGCCAAATCTGTCACCTCTAGCCAACACTAGTACCCCGTTGGTCAGTTTCCAATCTATCTGACTAAACAAAGTACAATATCCATCTTCACTTAGTCTTCCTACAGAAATTAAATTCATTCTCAGGTCTGGAACATGTCTCACATTTCTCAAAGTCAACTTGCATCTTGTGCTCGTCCAAATGCAAACATCTCCTATCCCAACAATCTTGAAGTGTCACTGTTGTCCATGTGAACTACTCCAAAATCACCTGCTCTGTAGGATAAGAATAACTCTCTACATGGTGTGGCATGATATGATGCACATGTATCAAAAATTCAAGTAGAATCACCATTCTAAACTGTAAGACAATCATTTTCTTCAGATAAAAATAACATTATTTCATCATCTGAAGCAACTGCAGTGTACTCTTTTGGCTTCACATGCTCTTGACTATTCTTTTTCTGTTCTTTTTCTTCTTTCCATTTTCTGCAATCAATCTTCTTATGACTTGGATTACCACAGTGAAAGCATTTACCTGTCATCTTGGGCCTTGATTTAGACCTAGATTTTGATCTGTCATGTCATTTGTTATGGTTCTTCTGTTTGCCCCTGTCTCCCATCACTAGCACTTGCGAACTAGTAGCACCAAGAGACTTTCTCCTTGTTTCTTCATTTAGAATGTTGTTGGTTAAATGCTTCATCGTAAGAACACCATCTGGAACGGAGTTGCTCAAAGAAACAATTAAAGTTTCACAACTACCGGAAAGAGAACTGAGCAATAAGAGTGCCTATAACTCATCATCAAATATCATTTTCATGACTGACAACTGATTGATTATGTCATTCAGATGCTCTCACTAGTTTTTCCTCTCCAAGTTTTAGATTTACTAATTCTCTATCAAAAAAGCTTTGTTCCTAGTTGTTTTCTTCTCGTAAAGATCATGCAACTTCTGCCATAACAACTTCGCGCTCGTCTTTGCGGATACCAAATGAAAATCACAGTCATCTAACCATTGTCTGATGGTGCCAATGGTTTTCTTGTCCAATAACTTCCATTTTTCATCTGTCATATTCACTGGCTTCTGGTTCTCAATGGGTGCATATAGGTCTTTACAATACCACAAATCTTCCATTTTGGCTTTCCATATGGTCCAATTGTTTTCATTTAGAGAGACCATCCTAGTGGGGGTCAACTCCATCCTTCAATAAGAATGCACACAACCAACCTGGCGCAAACATGGCTCTGATACCACTTTGTTATAGTCGTATACTCCAAAAAAAATGCTTCAACAACAATAAAAGAGGCCAAACCAACATAAAACTACTAAACATCGAAATCACAGGGCTGTGAGCATAAGATCGAACTTTCAACACCAATATTGCAGCAATATACCCAAAATATATGCTAAATAATTCAGAAAATAAGAGACACCAATTTACGTGGAAAAACCCCTAATAATGGGGTAAAAAACCACGGGCAAGAGAGACTTTCTATATATCAAAAAAAGGAGCCAAATACACCAGCAGCAATATCCCTACTGTTTAAAAAAATAGTGAACTCAAGAGAACAATAACACTCTTTTATACGAATGAAATAAAGAACCCCAAAGATTCAAGAAAGAAGAGACTCCCTTCATTTTATCTTTCTTCTTTGTCTTTCCTCTCTCTTCTTGGTGTGTCGATCTACCCATGCGCCCTATTGCGATTTCTCCTTCTTCTCTTCCTTGCCTTCCTCTTCTCCTTCTCCTCTTGCTATGAGCAGCCACAAAAACCTCCTGTTTTCTTTTTCCCCAAAAGAAAACCCAATAGAGAAAGAGGGACGTGAGAGGGATGGGCACCATCGGGTGCCCTCCCTTTCTTCCGCCCGTCACTTAAGTGACGGGCCGGGTTGGGTCCTCTATTGAGGCTGGACCCGACCCAACAGTTAGACATAACCCCAACCTGCTAACTAGTTCTAGATGAGAACAAAAGTCCCTTCTTCCCCTCCTAACTACACATATATAGTTCAGATATGGAATGAAAGGCTTTAAGAGTACAAAGCATGAGTGATACAATGCTTTTAACTACTCACAATTCACTGATTGCTGCTAGTCGGCTCAAACACATTCACAAACCATGCCTATATGCACAAACCATACCCTCTTCCCCAATAGGACATGTTTCTTTTTGCTGGCTCAGTCAAGGGCCATGCTTGGGTGCCTGGACACACCAAGGGTTCACCCATGATGGATGATGGCCGTAGCTGCCTTAAAGCAAATACACTCTCCCAACATCTATAGGGTGATATGGCTGGGTGCCATGAATCGTTAGCTGTCTTGGCCGGAATGGCCTACTGTAGTCTATGGAAGAGGCCTGACCGACGAAGACCCTTGTAGCACTGGTCTGCTAAAGCCGAGAGCTCATGCTTTGGGTCGGCTGAGGGTGTTATAGGGAGCAACCCATAATAGCGCCTTGTGACGCAGCAGGAAACCACGTACATTTTCAACATACAACCAAAAAGACATTAGTTAAAAGGAGTAGACAAACAATGATTCAAGAGGTGTTAATTGTTGATATAGTTACAACACAGGGGTCAATCCGGCAATAGTAGGGGGTTGAGCTCTCTTAGACAGAGGCACTGGTCGGTCTGGTGACAGTCTCCTCCAGCAGGGTAGAGCTACTTCAATGTTAGGGTACTAAGGGAAATCATTGGCGCCTGGGCTTACTGGAATCCAGAGAGCATCAAGAGCAATGTGCAGGCATCAAGAGGGAGAAACAATGGCGATTCTGGATGGCATCGGTCGCAGAACAGGAATGACTCGCTCGACCGTCGCATGAGCTTCAGGCAGGGTCTCGATGGACAGGAGTGACTTCAAGGCCTGCTGCTTCCAATCTACTGGTCTGATTTTGATGAACTAGGGCTCGTTGGAACCGAAAAGACGTCTAGAATGCAATGCAGCCGTCTGTTGGAAACCCAATGGTAGGATTCAAAGCTATGGGTCACCGAACAAAGGGTTACTGTTCAGCTTCCACAATGACAATGATACACAAGCTGGACGTATCTCCTTATACTGATTAAGCGACATAATATTACCTATCTCCAGCGTGATATGGGTCGTTTGGATTCTTGCTTTTGTGCGTAGCTTGGAGGTCGCCGGGAGTGGAAAGACAATGCTACGAAGGATGGTATTGTGTCTTGGTCAGTTATGGGTGGTCTGAACGGTGCTGCTACAGAGAACCACGCCACAACTAGTACTAAACGAACTGGAACAACATCGAAGAACCACGCCGGCGCTGCTTAAGCTGGTGTAGGGGTTTTGAGTATTGAAGTTTACCCTCAAGCATAGAAAAATCACGTCTATACAAAGATGAAGGGAATGAGAATCACTGTTGCTCACTCGAGAGCCACGCCAGAGGAGACAATAGAAGCTTCATCCTCTATCGTTCATTTGCATTGAAGAAGTTTCGTTTAGCCAATGGAGGAGTGTTGTTGCGCAACTATGGAGAACTCGAGCTTAACAATAACAAAACATGATAAGTGGTAACCCTAACCATAACTTAAATATTTTAAGGGAGGCTGGGCGGGAAAACGACTGGACTCATGTCCAGTCCAAAACGTCACGCCCGATCCAATCCATGGAAGGCTTGGATCGGGCCTTAAGCTGGGGGGATCTGGATTTGTACGCCTCGAACCAGTGTGCAAGTTCATGTTGGACTAAACCCGGTGCACTCACCTCCATCACTGGGCAGCATAGGCTGCGAGGGTGTTGGGCTACTCCATAGCTGGGTCGGCCTGTTGGTCTGGACCGAGAAACCTCCTGCTCTCGTAGATGGTCGTGGGTGTGTTGCAGATGTTGTGTGCTCCTGTTGTAATCTAAGTGGCGATGTGGCTGGAACCATGTGACAAACGCAACCATGCCTGGTAGCCTCTCCTGGCATTGAACCGAGTAACCCTCGATAGGGTCTGCAGCCTCTAGTTACTCTGCGCTTGTTGTGCCCCTTAGATTTAGATCCTGTTGTAGGCGTCTCACAGCTATGGTTCCTAGGGTCCCCACTGCGCTTGGAATGGCTTCGGTCATCCTAAGGGACTCGACCGAACTCCTCTCGGCTATGGAGGATCTCTGCGTAGGTTGTTTGCTCGATATGACACAGCCCAAAGGCACATGCCTCTCGGCTAAAGCCGTCTGGTGCCCCATCCATGCCTAGCTTGATGATGGGGCACATGGCCTCATGGGGCACTGCCACATTCGAAGGAGGATAGTACCCATGGACAGATGCATCATGTTGCTCGCCATGCGTAGGCGATCAGCCAATCCTGTTGAGCGTCTCTCAACGAGGTTCCCTTGCGGGTGCGCGAGTGGTTGGCCAAGGGCTGGTCGGGCAGAGACCTACCAGCCTTGGTTCGAACTGTTGGAGCAGCCACGGGTGAGAAGGGATCTACTGGTCTGGATGTAGTTGGCACTCTTGGCTGAGTTGGAGGCTAGCTAGCCTCGCATCCGGTCATGAAATGGGGTCCGCAGCGGCTTTTCCTCGATGTTGTTTCACCGGTATTGCTGTGGCGGCTGGGGTTGCATCACCTAGCTTGGCCCGGCCCTAGCCTAGCCTTGCGCTGCCTCGCCTGGCCTGGCCCAGTGCTAGCCGGCATGTTATAGCCAGGTCCCCTTGGCTAGCCCTAGCGTGGCAAGGGCTAGCCTGGAGAGCCTTGGTTGCCGCTGGCATAGTCAACCTTCTAGTCAACATAATTTTGGACAGATTTGACCCTCTTAATGTTTTTAAGCTATTTTAAGCCAATAATGACCAATTAATGGCTAATTTCATTTTAGAAAAAGACCACAATGCCTTTGATTCTTCTTCCTCTATAAATACCATGAAAAATCTGTCATCTTTTCAAGCCTTTGAATTCTCTATCTCCTCTCCTAGATTTCTTTTTCTCTTCTTCTTCTTGTTCAATTTTTTTTGTTTGGCTCTCTTAATCTTCAATTCCAAACCTTCATTTCCAACACTCGAAGACCTTGGAGGAGCTTGTGATGGACTTTTGAGGAGCATCTCCAACCCGTTCAAGCCATTGTCAAGGAGTTCTTTTTGTTTGAAAGAGCTAAAGAGCCGCCTCTACATCAAATCTTTTTTTTTATGGTATTTATAATTTTTCTTTATACCATTTTCTTGTCTATTGTCTTTATAACAAGCCGATGATGGTCTAAAGTCTCTCCGAAACTAAGGATTTTCCTTGAAGCTCAGGAGAGCGTGACCAAGGCAAAGATTTTCCTCAAGATCAATGTCCCTCTCATTTTATATTTTTTTTCATTTTAACTAGCTTCTTCGTTTCTTTTAACTTATTTGTCTCTTTTAAACTTGTTTTTCTCTCATTTTAACTTTTCTCTTTCATTTTAACTTTTTTTTTTCATTTTTTACTCCTTTCATTTTCATTTTAATGTTTACTTCTTTCATTCTTAACTTTTCTCTATCATTTTAATTTATGTTTCTCTCCTTTTAATTTCTCATCTTTATTTCTTTTTTCTATTTTATTCCTCTCCTCATTTTTCTTTCATTTAATTCTTTCTCTTTCAAATATCTTTTTCTTTCTCTCCCTTTTTCATCTTCATTTCTCTCTATGTATGTTCATTTTTCTCTTTCTCTTTTAATTTTTCTCTACATGTTCTTGATCGCTCATCATACATCTATCTTTCCATTTCTTTGTCTAGTTCTCTATTTTGATGGTTTGATTGTATTTGGATGTGCATTATGATGTGAATATTTGGGGTGCGTTAGTTTTCTATTTTTATTATTTTGATGTTGGGACATGTCCAATTCGGGAAACACCCAAATATACTTGATATATATGTTAATTTGCATTGAGCATGTCATTTTTTATTTTTGAATTGCAAATCCATCTTTCATATTTTCTTAATCATTTTTCCAGCGTTTCACTAGCCCACCTATATTTTCAATACACTCTTGAGTGACTCGCTAGATGAAATCTTACCACTATCAATTTATATCAAGATTTCTTTTTACTGCTCCATAGACGTATGTTATGGTAGGAATGATTTATTTTTTTTATGCATGTAGATTTTTTGTAATCACGCATATACAATCACTTATGGGAATGACAAATACTAATAAGCACATATCTAAGAAGCTTAAGTAAGGTAAGATCAAGCCCTAATGAGGTGATAATCGAATTAAGGCAAAATCTTGAAATTTATTTAAGATTCAAGGGAGACACCTTACAAATTATAAGATTTTCTTGGTTCAAACATTAAATCTTTACACATTTCAACATATTATTTTGATATTTGCAATATTCCAAAATCACTCTCTTTAGCCCTGTGATGAACAAGAACTATGGTCATCGTCCATCTATTTTGATATCTTATTTTCAAACGAAACTTAGAAAACTTGCTTTTGCAAAGCATAACAAGTTGAAGCCATGTTTTGCAAAATAAGTAATTTACAAGTATGTTTCCAATCACATTTCCTCAAATAAGTTGAAAACTTTGATTTTTCAAAACTATCTTCAAATACAAGTTATCTTTTAGTTGAATACTAGTGACAATATTTAAAGAACGCAAATGATCATACATGTGTCTCTTTTAAACAATTTGTTTTATATGGTATTTGGTTATTTCAACAATTCAATCTCAAGTTTCTGAAGTTACTAATTATTAAGGGTTTGTTAACCCATAAGACCATAGTTTTAGATATGAGGGCACCACTATTTTTTTCTAAAACCAAACCATATTTAATCATTTCAAAGTTTGTCTCAATATATTTTATTTAGACTTGAGTACGCATGCATATAGGATTTATGATCACATTTCAAATATAAGAATGTGGAATGCAAGAGGCTAGTTCTTAATCTGCTTACCCCCAAGAAAGGCATTGGGAACTGCCGAACCTCGTATCGATGGGTGAGTCCCTTTCTATCTCATTTTAAAATAAAATTCCATTTTTCTGAAGCACTCCAAAGACCGAAATAAATTTTGGGGATGTAAACAGTCTTGTCACTGGTGTTCTATGTCCTTTGTTTGATGGTCTTAAGAACAAAGCATCATGTTTCTTTTGTCCGGCGTTTGTTTTTTTATTGTCTGTCTTTGTCTGTTTTGTTCGACGTTTGATTTATGTTATGTTCATTCTATATGTTCCATCTACTGTTTGTATCATGTATCGTCCATTTTGTTCATTGTTTGATAAATAAAACATGATGTTAGTTGGTTTTGATTGTTTTTTCCATTGTTTTTAGCGTCTAGAAACATCATACAAAATTAAAATCCACAAAAATCATTTCCATGTTCGAAGGTTCAAATAAATGTTATCAGATACATCCATAAGAAATCAAAATACAAACCATTGTGGGCACATGTTGGCATACATCAATACAAAAATATTCTAACACAATGAGATGATCATACTATAACCATAGACAACTATGACAACTCTCAACAACTCTTCTTCTAACTCACTGTAACTTCTAAGATATAGATGGCCAGGTTCTCACGTGTTGTATATGCTTCTAGTCATTCCCTCATAAACCATATAATACTTGAGACAAGGTATCATCGTCTAGTTCTTGCATGTCATGGAAATACTAAAAAAACAAATAAATAATTAGATTATATCTATGAAGTACAAAATTGTGTAGCATAGCTGAAATAGTTTGTAAAATCACCAAGATTATCCAAATTAAATTTGGCTCGCAGTTGTGGAAAGCAAAGCAATCATATTTATTTATGCATTGAATTAAACTTTGGGTCTTTTTCAACTTAAAGTCACCTATGTATAAGTAGATGAAGCACAAGGCAATACAGTTGAGGATCATTTTCCTCTAATTTCTTGGTATAAAATGGCAAAGATCTGCTTACCCACAACTTGAAAAGATTTCCAACCATGAATAGGTTACATTTAATTCACCAATGAATAGAGATTTCCTTCTTAAATAGGTTACATGTAGTTGAGGCGGTGCACCACATTTCCTTCCTAAATAGGTTACATTTACTAAGGATTAGAGACTTTGGTGCTGCTACACCTCTACGCTTGATCATTCTCTCAGTTTGAACAGGGAATGAAGAAAACCCACTATCATGTTTGCAAGAGGCCACTTTGTTGGTTGTCCCTGATCAGTCATCCCCTTCTTTCTCTCTCCTGTGTGTGTGTGTGAAGATAGCTAGGACTCAAGTGGGATAAGGTCTCTGATTTTCTTTGTTCACTATGTAGATAAGTTGGAAGTTAAAGAGTTACAATTCAATGGACATGGGGGTATTTATACCTCATGTTCCATTGTCCAGTTCGTTCCTTGAGTTTCTTGTCGATTGTTTGATTCTCTCTAAAGATTTCAGAATGTGTCCTGTCTGTTCCTTGATGTTTCATGCATGTCAAACAACCTCTTAAAGAATATAGTTTTGTATAAAAAAATTATGAAAAAGTGCTTCACATGTGAATAAATAACAAATTACGTTTCAACTTTTAAAAGTTGACAAGCAGGTGTTCAACATTAGAGATTAATACAAACAAAATGATGAAAATACATCTCACGAGGAAACACTAAAGATATTTTGTCTTTGTGAAGTTTTTTTTATTTTATAGAAAAAAAACTAATGGCTTTTGTCACTTGGTGACTCCTTGAGAATTTATCTCAAAACTTGGATCCTTGTTTGTCAATTTTTAAAAGTTGAGCAGTGATATGTTATTTGCCTAAATATTTGTTTTTTGTGAAGTTTGTAACATCTCAAATGTAATGAATGATTGGGGAATACTCTCAAATTATTTGAATAAAAAAATAATGGTGTCCACATACACTTAGAAGTTCAAACAGTTATTGCTTTATACATTAGCCCTTTTAGATGACAAATTGAACCAAGCCCAAAGAAGATCAGAAACGAATGGGCTATCTAGCCACTTGAGTTAGTCTGGGTTAAGTCATTACAGTTTGTGGTGGAGTTGTATTGAAGCCTTGAACTTTGGATCAACATAGGGATGACTTAGGAATGTTTTCCTTGTTAGAAAAAATGAATCCAATGCACATGCAAATATATATGTTTAAATCTTTAATGACTTCATGTCTTGTTTTATCCTGGTTTCCATCTCTTTTAGGGGAGAAGCCGAAGACATTCTAGAGGGCAGATTGAAATCCATCACACTAGGAGCCTAAGCTTGTTGTGGGATTGGGCCAAGTGGCTATTAGTATCGGAGCCGATCATGTTTTTAACTACTTTTTTTAAGTTTTGGAGCTAAATCAAGTTGTTTGAAAGCATTGAATTTGATAGACCAATCATCATGGTTAGTTTTCAGTTAAATCATTACACACTTTCTATAGATAATAATTGTTTTCTTAATGATGAAAAGATATAAGTTGGTTTAAAACAACAAGATATGGACATATTATATTTAAGAAAGACAGTGAATGATGTAAAACAAGGAGATATAGATAAAGGCAACTTAATTGTGAATGATCTTATTGAAATCGTACAAAGATCTGGTTTTCTTATACGGTTTTAGAGAATCCTTCAAATGTTAAAGACAACCATTTGGGACAAAGTATTGTGGAGTTACCCTCATGGATTTGGGTGAAGCCTCTCTAAAGCCATATCAACTTATGGTGCTCTCTTCTTTGTTTGTCATTTAGAGTGTGTTTGATTTTTGGGACAACTTGTCCATTAAGACGAGGAGTCTACATTGCAAACAAGAGTCATTCAAATCTTGTTACAAAAATTATGGATAGCTTTTTCAGGCATGCACAGCTTTATAGAAACTTTGTCCTTCTTAAATACAAAATCTTTTATTATGAATTAAACAAATATCCAAGCATCAATTAATTAATCAAACTTGGCCTTAAAGAATATGTCAACACACATACCATTAGAGTTCATTTAGTTAATAGAAAGTAAAATATTTCTCTTTCCAAACAAGTCAATGAGTCTCAAGAAGCTAAAAAAACTGAAGAAAATGAAGCTTATGGAAGCCACTAAGAAAGTATGCAGCTGTTCAAACATGTGAATGCTATAATTGCAAACAGAAGAGTTTAGATGCATATTACTAAGTGTTTCCATCAATGAATCAACATAATTTTTCACAACCAATGAACAGGAGACATGGGTTCATATTACATTTGTCCACATATGCTTCATGTTTAGGTCTGCACAACAAGTTGACTCAAACTCTCTTGTAAAAAACCATTTTTTGTAGTGTGTGTTGAACATATACAGTTAAGGAAGACAGTTTGTTGAAAAAATTATGAAAAAGTGTTTAATATTTGAATAAATAACAAATTACATTTTAACTTTTATAAGTTAACAAGTTGGTGCTCAACATGAGAGATGAAAACATTAATTTATGATACAAAATGATGAAAATACATCTCATGAAGAAACACTAAATATGTTGTCTTTCGAAAGGACATTTTTGTTATCTTATATCAAAAACTATTGGCTTTTGTCACTTGATATCTCTTTGGGAATTTATCTCAGAACTTGGATCCCTATTTGTTAATTTTGTAAAAGTTGAGCAGTGAGATGTTATTCTCCCAAATACTTTCCATTTGTGAAGTTTGTAGCATCTCCAATGTAAGGGATGACTAGGAAATACTCATTAGTTATTTGAAAACAAAAGAACAGTGGTGCCCATACTTAGAAGTAAGAACAATTGGTGGCTTGTACATTAGCTTATAGCACTTTCAGATAAACAACATCAACCAAGTCAAAAAGAAGATCATGGGTTAGCTAGCTACTTTTGTTAGTCTGGATACAAGTCATTACAATTTGTAGTGGAGTTGTATTGAACCCTCAAACTTTGGATCAACATCGAGATGACTTGGGAAACTTTTCATCATAAAAAAAAAGGAAGAATCCAATGCATATGCAAATATATATACTTGGATCTAGTGGTGACGTCATGTCTTGCTTTATCCTGGTTCTCAACTCTTTTGAGGAAGAAACTGAAGTGGTAGGAGGCAGGTTAGGATCCATCAAATCAGGAGCCTAGGCTCCTTGTGGGATTAATGGGCTAGGTTGTTGTTAGTGTCAGAGTCGGTCTTGTTTATTTTTTGTTTTTTTTAATTTTAGAGACAAATGAACTAATGAAGTTGTTGGAAAGCATTAAATTTACTAAACCAATCATTATGGTTAGCTTCCAATTAAATCATTACACACTTTCTATAGATAATAATTGTTCTCTTAATGAAGGAAAGGTATAAGTTGGTTCAAAACAAAAAGATATGGGCAGATTATATACATTTAAGAAAGATAGGGAATGATGTAAAACAAGGAGATGTAGACAGAGACAGCTTAATTATAAATTATCTTATGGAGATAGTACAAAGATCTGGTTCTCTTATACAGTTTTAGAGAATCCTTTCATATGTTAAAGACAACTACCTGGGACAAAGAATTTGTGGAATTACCCTCATGGATATGGGTGAAACCTATAAGGCCATATAAATGTGTGGTGCTCATCTCTTTGTTTATCATTTAGAGTGAGTTTGATTGTTGGGAGAACTTGTCCGTTAAGACGAGGAGTTTGCATTGCCAACAAGAGCCGTTCAAATCTTGTTATAAAAATTCTAGACAGCTTCTTCAGGTTTAACACATGCAGCTTTATAGGAACTTCGTTCACCCTAATCCAAAACCTTTTATTTTGAATCAATCAAATATTCAGGCATTAATTCATTACAAACTTGCCCTTACAGAATATTTCAATACACACATACCATTAAAATTAATTTAGTCAACAGAAAAAAAAATATTTCTCTTCACAAACAAGACGATGAGTCTGAAGAAGATAAAATACTAGAAATTGAAGCTCATAAAAGCCATAAGATAGTACGCAGCTGTTTAAACATGCCACTATAATTTCAAATGGGAGGTCAAATGCATAGTAGTAATTGTTTACATCCATGAATCACTTCATAATTTTGGGACATGGATTCATATTATATTTGTTCACATATGCTTGATGTTAATATAATAGAAATTGAATAGTATAGTGAAATTTGTTGAATCAAGAGCTAATCTTTTCATAGGAGTAAAGCTTATGACAGCTGCCGGCACTGGGTAACCTTTTCTTTGTTGGCCAGAAATCTCAGGTAGATCACTAATCGATTCATTAACTTGGCTCATCTTGAGCCATTAGTGAAAAAAGTGGTCCACTCAGTCTTGGCCAGACTGAGTCCAGCCACTGAATTTTCTCGTGACTCTGCCAAGTCAACCGAGCCATGTTAATCTTATAACTAAAGTTTTTTTGTTGTGCTTCATGTTGTGATGTTTACATATAATAGAACATATATAACTTTTATTCTACACGTTGCTGCTTTCTAATAAAATCCTCATGTCTCAATTTGAAACCATAATTTTGTCATTTACATTGAACAAACTAACACGGCTCGACCTAGCTGGCACGGTAGTGGAGCCGACTCACCCGAGTCAGCACGGTCCAATCACATACAGCACATCTACATTGCCCATAAAGTTTTCTATGCATGATTGATCCAGCAAACAAAGCAAAAAAGGAACAATGAAAGCTGACAAACATGTGAACGTTATGGACATCTTTTAAACTTTTACCAAGATCAAAACCATGTGAATAATCCACCTTCAAGAAGAAGAAAGCAAGCACCAAAAAAGTGAAGAAACTGCACCAGCAGTACCAAAGTGCAAAAGGTAAATGAAACTGGACAAGCACATCAACTCACTTCACATATGGAAATGTATACTCAGATTCATTACTTTTTCACAGTTCTGCTTTCTGATATGGCACACTGAGCTCATCAGCTAGTGGGTCAGGCCATAATTCATGATCTGACCCATGCCCACTTGCTATGTCAGATTTTTATACTGAAAACTAAGTTATTTATGCCATTGATTCATTGGGCCCCTCATAAACTTTGAAATCCATGAATTCAAGAATGTTCAATGGATTTAAGGACTAGAATGTCCTTGGCCCCACCCCCAACTTGGCCTATTTGTGCAGTTATTTTGAGAAAGATCCAGAGCCGGACTCGGACCCACCCCGACATAGACTTGGACCTTGGCATTTGGCATCAATATGTAGTCCTTGATGCTCAAATTGAAGCATTATGGGGCTAGAACTAGGGGCAAGTGGGTCCGCAGAGTAGGTCCTGCCGATCCACATGCATGTTGAACCTGGACTTGGTATGATCAGCAATTATATATTATGGACCACGGTCCCACGACATTCATGTTGTCTTGATCCAACCCGATTTTCACAAATACCGAGGTTGGGGAACTTGAGATCAAGATCTGGGCTAAATTATATTGAGGTCCAACTCACCACCACTCATTCCAGATCAGAGCGGGTTCCTTTGTTGTGGACCCGATCCATCACTATCACCTCTGACTCTTCTGAAAACAATGGCACAGGGAGAGAAGTGAATTATGGCTTTGTCCCTCATGGTCAGGCCCAATTTTGACAACACAAGCTGTGTCCAGTGCTTCCTTTATAACTCTAACTGTAAGTTTCAGCCCAACATTATTGGCATCATATCACAAAATGAGAGTGTTCCGAATGGAAAATAGATCCGACCCGTATTACACAAATTCATTTACCAGGTTGAACTCACATAAGAAAGGGATGGGTCTGGACCTTCGACTAATGGACCCACTTCTCGAAATCGGACAGGGTCTCGGATCGATCTTATATGATCCATTGTCATTTATTGGGGAGATGTAAATTGGGCATTATTCTAGCCTAGGTGAGCCCTGCTGTGGGCCTTGGGTCAACTAGTGGGTTTAAGATGGTGGCAGGGTCCATTCACTAAATGGGTCTGGGATCACATGGCCTGATAGACCTAAGCCTTCCTTCAAACAAAAGAGACAGTAGGTGCTTGTTCAAGTGGATCCAATGCACAAGGGAAGGGCAGCCCACAAGATTCAACTTGGTAACAATTGATATTTTGGCATTCAAAACAGTAGGCCCAAGGTCAGCCAGAAAAAGAAGGCTCTAGATCCGTCCATGTGATAATCATGTCCATCTTATCCCAATTATTGAGTCATCCCAGAGCGGAGCCAGAAAATTAAATTTTATATTTTAGAGAATTAATGAAAAACTTTACCTGAAATATCTATTTTTCATTTTTCATCCGTCTGTGTGGGCAATTGCCCACACTTGCCTCCACCATTGGAGTCATCTATATACACTCAAAAGAGATTTTATGGTTCCGATCAAAGCGGGTTCCTGTAATGATCAGATGAAAGAATACAAAGAATAGGGAAGGAAGAAAGGAAAAATAATGTACAAACGAGAATAACCCAAGAGGCAGAACGGTTGAATTAGGGTTTTCACATCAAGCGCGAAAATAATAAAAGGGCACTATTATATGAGGAAACAAATTGTTGGAGACCACCAAGATAAAAAAATTTGAAAAATATAATTGGTTCCAGTGAAAAATCATCAGAAGTTTTATTTAATGAAAACCATTTAGGCATGACTTGATCTTTTAGTATTAGGCCTTTAAAAGATATTCAAGAAAAAAAAAAATATTTTATGTATAAAATGATCGACCTCAAAAAAAAAAATTCTAGCTCGGCCCCAATAGATTGTGTTGTTACTGAAGAGAGGTTATAATGATTGAATCAAGTAGTTGGTTCGAATACCTCTCACGTGAGTACGTGTGGGACGCACTAGGCACTGCGGGGTCTATAATGGTCATGTTATACGGGTAGAAGTAATTGATTACTGGATCCAAAGTACTAGATCTTGTCTCTCTACCCTTGTAACTTTACTGTAGTGCACCATAGTAAATCTTATAAAGCTGATGAGAGCTGTACACAGGGTGGAGTCAAGGGGGGCCTGCATGGCCCTGACACCACCTCAAAATTTTTTTTAAAATTTTACATGTAAATTTTACTTGTTTTATACAAAAGTTTTGAAAAATGGTATTTCTATCAACATTTATAAACTCTAATTCGGCTCATCTCATGAAAAATTTCTAGTTCTGCCCCTATGTACATCGAAGAAACATGCTCTTTCTCTCTCTCTCTCTCTCTCTCTCTCTCTATATATATATATATATATATATATATATATATATATATATATATATATATATATATATATATATATATATATATATATATATATATATGAGAAAGAGAAGCTGAATCCCTTTGGCTAGAAGAGATTCTCTTATATCCAGTCCCACCCATGCAATGCATCGTACGGCCTTTAATCATGTCTGCACACGATGCATGCATCAAGGCGTATGTTGTGAGAGGCCACAGGAATCTAGTTTTTGTATATGTGGGTCTATAAGTTTTTTGTACTATACCCCTAAGCTTAGGAGCATTGCCTTATTTTATTAATTGACATTCATTTGTCGTCTAAATGTTTTCCTTTAAAAATAAGAGAGAGAGAGAGAGTTGGAATGTCAATACTTTAAAAATGCAAGACTTTCAAGTGCTATTTCTTAAACGCCAACAAGATTTTTATGAATGTACAACAACATGAACTCAACAATGGCAGGAACCCAAGGCTTATACATTTTTCTAATGTTTCTTTGCTACGTTTTCATATTTGTTCATTCATTCACTCCAAAGAATTAATTAAGCCACTCAACATTACATGTCTTTATTAGTGCTGAGATTTTCTCCGGACATGTGTATACATATGGGTAAAAAACTGACTTCCCGTAAATTTTATCCAACGAAGAAGAGGTAAAAGGACTGAAAGCCAGATTAAAGATGGCAGAAAGATATATAGGTGAGGCTTATAGGGCAGTCATGAAATGCTACTGCAAATTTATTAATTACTAGCAATGAAGTTGCTCACCAACTTTCTGAAAAGAGCCATAACATGCTTCTATGTGAAGGCATTAAATGCAGTTAAAGGCCTTTTGACAAAACAATTTTGTTCTTTTTCAGCTGTTTCTGTTTGATATAGGAACTAAGCTGCAGGTTCCATCTACTCTGCCACTAGGTATGTCAATATATTTGATTCGAACCGGATGTTCAACCAAACTGATTTGAAAAAATCAGATACGTAAAGAGATTTAATATCCGATTAAGAAATTGGATAGGATTTAGATTTAAGAAATGACATTTGTTTGGATTCAGATTTGGATTTGGATACACATTCAGATCGAATATTCATTTTTAGACAAATATCTGAATGATATTACATTTTGAAAATTGGCAAAATCCGGTTCAAAATTCACAGCTGGATTCGGATATTAATATAAACTTTGGATCAGATTTAGATTCTAAAAGCGGATTTCAGATTCAGATATGACTTTTCTTTATTTGTATTGGAATCTGAACATGTGAATATTCGAAAAAGCGGACATGATTAATGGTATATCCGATCTGAATCTGATTTGTTGACGTCTCTATCTGTCACCCACTTGACCAAGCGAGGACTATTTCTATGTGGGCCTCAAGTGAGTCTAACCCATGCACTGTGGTCAAGTTGGCGAACAACCAGATCAATAAATTTGGCATTTTTTTTCTTATTATCACGGGCCAAAATGAGCTGTTTTTTTCTTCTGGATTCACCAACTTTTTTGTTTAAATGTTTAATTGGGAGAAACCGCCTTCTACATGAAACCCTCAAGACCATGCACTTAATAAAAAGATTATGGCTTGTTTCAATGTCTGGATTGACCTACAATACACCTTCAACTCGAGTGTCGTGTTTGCCATCATTTATAGCCCAAAAGAATAACACACCAAAACATGACAGCGATTGTGAGGTTCTAACGTCGGACCCTTTGAGTGTGAGCCACCTTGCCACCCCATTGTGCTACGTCTCTTGAGAGTGGATTTGCCAACTTAGTAGATGCACAATTATCATGCATTATTGTGGTTGTCACAAAATATAAGACTTTCAAGTATACGTTTAAGATGCACAATTATCATGCATTATTGTGGTTGTTACAAAGTATAAGACTTTCAATTATATGTGTCCCCTACCTACCAGAAAGGTCCTTTCATTGCATTCATGTACCAAAAAAGATCTAGACCAAAATAGTTGCATTTTAACTTCACTTTAATCCGAGACTGGTTGGCTATAGTTCCTATCAAGAACTTCAAATGATGCTAAACTCACTATCATCAACATTCGTATGAGATTTGATGGATGAGTTCTTAAAAGTAAGATATGAAAATGTATGGACATATGAATTTACAACCCATCTGAACTACTCCTCATCTAACATTGTAGAAATTTAAATGTCTATACTTTTTTCTCACCACTTACTTTTAAAATCTTGCCAACTATATTTTGCATGATAGACAATGCATAGTGATTCATACAATCAATAACTTTTCTCAGTCACATATATTATATGGACCTTTTATATATAAAAAAAAACATTTGATCCAAAGAACACAACATTCCTAATACCAAACACCTTCAAAGTCATCAGATCCAAAGCCTTCAAAGTCATCATATCCAAATCTTAATGTGCTGACATAAACAAAATTAGAAGCAACTTGTCTCATTGCTTTGACTCACATGATGATTTTATAAATACATTTCGGGTGAGCAGGAGGTTAACAACCTGTTAACCTATTGTCTAGAAAATCCGAACACCCTCCATTGTCATTGCCCCCAAGGTCCTGAGCTGCATCAGAACATAAGTGGGGTATGATACTCATGTTATTAGAGTATTGTGACCCCATCGTTTATTATCTAGGGAACTAGCACGCACAAAATTCGAACCAATGACATGTCTTTTATGTCACCTTTCTGACCAGCTATATTATATCCATCGAGACAATTTTATAAACATATTTATAGAACACTACGTTCTTATTTCCAAATATACTCCAAGTTATCAAATTGAAGGTACAATGAGCTGAGTAGAAAAACTTAATTTAAAAGCAAACCATCTCATCTGTAAGGCTCACCTGACATAGCCAAAGACTGGTTGACCGATCTAATAGAGCTCAAGTTGCTAATTGTTCATCTTCCCTTGTAGATGACTCAACTGTAACAACTATGGGTGGAGCCAAAATATTTTCATAAAGGGGGCCAGATTAATTTTGACTAGAACTGAAATATCATTTTTAAACATTTTTATATAGAGCAAGTGAAATTTTCTAAAATTTACATGTAATTTTATTTTTTTTTTTAGATTGAGATAGGGCCAAGACCCATAGTGCAGTTGCAGAGTGGACATGTGGGCTGTTGCCCTCTCATATAATTTATTTGTTTACATAGTGGTTGTCTCCAACGATTTGTTTATATTCGCACATCGATGTTTTTTTATTTGTTTAACATCTTTCAATCATTATATGTATTTGAAGGATGTATGCATTTTTGAAATTAATGCTCTCGGCCCAAAATTTCTGGTTCTGCCATTTATGTGCGCGCATTAGATAACTGGTATGTACAAGTAGTGAAATAAGCATTTATTATCTAACAAGAGGGCCGAAGCTCTCTCCATTTTTCCATGGCCCCAAAATACTAAGTAGTGAAATAATCATTTATGGGAATCAGTGACATAATCTTATTGATTTGACTTAGTATTTTTCTAATATAACCCCAAAAGTCTGCTATTTTTTGGCCCAGCTAGCTAGATTTGATTGTGGGACTGGAGAAAGAGCTCGCGTGGTAAAAAGGAAAATTAGTGGCAGATGTTGAGTTTTCTTAAACTTGTAAAATGATGTGAACTGCTCGGTGTTGGGAGTGTCAACTTTCAAGCGATCAAGGGTAAGAGAGTCCTTGACATAAACCCATCGAGATTAGAAATATTACGATATCACCATCTCCTTCTCTGCATGTGTTGCTGGTGTGGAATCATTTGGAGGGTTAGAATTTTAGGTTCCTAGACCTTGTCGGGTTACAGATACGGCCTTTTTCCCGTTAGAAAGAGAACTTTATGTCAAAATTAATTTCATTTTTAATAAAATTTCCACGGAAATTGAGTTTTTTATGGTACTTTTTTGCAATTAAAATTTCATATAAATGTACAAAACAGTGATTTCTGCTTTGAAGTTGATCCCATGGTTGTGATATGCTTTAAATTATAGATTATGAAAGGCACTTGAGTTTTTTGTGATATTGTTTTTTACAGACGATAAAAACTGTAAATTCAAACTTAAGTCTGTGCTTTTCATTTTGTACACCATTAAGTAGGTTGATTGAGTGACTTACAAATTAACTTAGATAATTTTCCTACTTGCTCAATTTTCATATTTTAAAGATTTTATATGTTTACTTTATAATTACTTTTTTATAAAAATGAAACACATTAAATACAATTTAATTTTTTTCATAAATATTTTTCTCTAATTATGAAGAGCGGAGTCAATTGCTGTATGATTAAAATTTAAAAACTTGTTATTAAAAGAATCATGAATCATTGCTAGAGCTAGCATAACTGTTCATAAATTGTAGCTAATATTAATATAACTACATCCAATGTTGAATCCTCGAGTCTAGGTATATACAATTATTTTTGTGTTTCCTATTTAAATTTAATCATAATTAGTTTAAATTAATAAACGAAAATAACATTGATGCATATGGAAACGCGAGACTGAAACTAGTGCCTTTAAATATCTATTGATAAAACAATTGACTGATATATTAATAAATGAATAACAAAAAAGTAAATTTGAAACTTTGGTACTTAATTTATTGTGAGTAATATGGTGCGATTCATGCCGATGAGTATCGCCGTTAATATCGTATCGTTTGGGTTTCCGATACGAGATAAAATGACCAATATATACAGCGCTGGTAGTTCGGGTGCGCAGGTGGCGCATGGTGGTGAAACGACGAATCACGGAGAGAGTCGCCCGCCCCTTCCCCATCCACCCCCTTATCATTCACCTCTGAGCTTAACACCGTACAGTTGAGGTCGAGAGAGAGAGAGAGTGACGCTTCACATGGCGAGCTATAAATGCGATCGTCGACTTGCTCCTATTGTTGTTCGTCTCTTTTCCTCTCTTTCTTTTGTCAGGGAGATTGGGGAGGACTGGTCTAAAAAGTGTCTTCGGTTGTCGTCTCTTGCTTTGCTCTGTTGGAAGTGGTGGTGGTGCCGGGTTTCTCTCCCTTCGTGGTGCTATTGGTTAATTGGAACGTAATCGCGTTATCGGAAGTAGAGAGATGGCAGATGACGAGGTGAGCAGCGGTAGGACATCGCGGAGGGTCATCCTCATCTCCGCCGGTGCCAGCCACTCCGTTGTTCTCCTTAGTAATCTCTCTCTCACTCTTCTCTCTGTCTCTTTATCTCTCTCTTGGACGTAGTAGTGACTGTGGTTGTGCTTATTACTGGTTTTAATTTAATTGGATACTAAAGGAGTAGAACTGAGGGATGTGTAGAACTTTCTTATTTTGCCTTACTGCTTAATTGCTACCACGGAGGAGTATGTTCTTTTGAGGTGGTTGCAGGTTCATCTCTAGTTCTAATGATCTCGTTGTGTTGGTTGTCTGTTTTGGCCTATACGACCTGGAATATTTCTGAAATTTGATTATATTGAACAGTCCTGATTGTGAGGGAGGAAGGGAGGGAAGGGGATTGTAGATGGGTAGCATTTCCTGTGCCTGTACACAACATCTGGTCTGCAGATAATGTGTGTTTTAGCTGTTGATGGGTTGACAAAATATGTCTTTCAATAGCTATCTATCGTGTTTGGCTTGGTTCACTGTTCAGCATTTGCTTTCTAATGCGTTCAATTTGTGACCAAGTTCAGATTCCAGTTCATAAATATGACGCTACATTTGAAATTTTAAATGTCTAAAAGTTTACGTTTCCATTAGATTTCCACGGTATAAAAAATCCATTTCTAAACTGTACATCTAAAAACAAATGACGATCTGAAGGAAGAAGCTTAGGATGCTCCATGTTTGATGAATTTAAGAAGTTTAAGCCTAGGATTTGCATCGGAAGCCTTGGCAGATCTACCTGCAATGGATGGTCGAAGTTTAATTAGTTAAGAAAAACCGCTGATGTTAATCCGATGTAGAAGGACTTCTAGGTCCATGCAAGAAGCATTGCCTTGTATCTTTCTAGAGCATGAGCGATTCACTTCATATTTGTTTCTGGCCAGCTTGTCCCGACTTCAAGGATATGGTGTTTCATCAGTAGTAGGTGGTAGAGTGTGTAGTGCATGTGTGAAGCTGGTTTCATAGGTTTGCTGAGTCGAACATGGACAAGTTATGTTTGTTTGAACAATGTCACATGTATTCTGCTCCGGGTTTAAGAAGTGCATAGTGTGACGTGTATTAGTATTTTAAAACCCATCGAGTCAACTTGTTGTCGGCTTACTTGGCTTGATTCGACCACCTACCTGGTCCACCCAATAAGGGGACTGCTTAAAACTTGGCGTGACTAGGCCAACTCTCGTTTGACTCAGCAGAAGCTTGGTTTAACTCATCTGAAACTCATTTTGCTTGGTTTTAAGTTGTTTGACGCAGCTCGATTTGGTGATAGTTTTTGTATTTTGTAATAAAAAAGGTGATTGGTTGCTTAGTTTCTAATGTGAACCTTCTTGTCTATTGGAAAAAATTTAGAATTATTTCTCATTTATTAAATTTCCACATTGCAAACAAAAAGTTAAAGCTGATTAGCCACAAGTTCATGTATGATTATGAGATTATCTATTTAATAAATATTCTCGCCGCACTGCCACACCTAAATTTGCGGGGATGTGCTGCTTCGGCACCTGCATCCCGCACCTATGTGACATAGGAACCAACCTATTTGGTTACTATGTTTGGAACTTCACAGATCATGATGATACCCAGTTTTGGCAAGACTTGCATGAAGTAAGAAATACTTTGCTTGGACAAGATTTGGTCCAAAAGTGGCTTACTAGGAATGAGGCTGATGGTGGTCCAAGAGCTAGATTGGCTAGAATTTAGTGTAAGATTTAAAGGGAATGCCACTTAATTCCTTTTGTGTTGATCCTAGGACACGACGAGGTGTTGAAGTTGCTGGCATAACCCATGGTTGCAAATCTAGTGGTTGGAAAACACATCAAATCCATCCATGAATGACTTCTTGTGCAAGAATTAGACAGAAAAAGAGAGAATTAGGAAGACCGAGAGAGAGATGAGAGAATTGTGAGGATCTAGCAGATCCTCAACAGTTCAAGAATGGGAGAAGGGTTGGTTAATTTCCATAATGATTCAAACAATACGTGAGAGATGCCTTATAAAGGCTGAAAGCCAAAGTGCTCAAATGTGGAACTTGAAAGTGGATGAACATGGGGGCCCCCTATTTGATGAAGTCACAATATCTTTTGTGAGTTATCAATGCTTTAGGGATCCTCGGTGCTTGCAAGTGATTGGTTGGGCATCACTAATACTTGTATATTTTGATGTTGTTCTTGCTTTGGCCATGCATGCCTCTTTCATCAATACATGTCGACTTAGGCATGCCCCCTATGAAGGAGTATATCTTGTAGCTCTTTGTGGATTTTGATATCATGGATGCTAATTAAGAAAAATGGATATGCATTGTGTTATCCCTTCTCGCTCGCTTCCTCTCTCTACATGTCCATATAGCATATTACATATGTATGTGTTTGTGTGATCATGGCTTGTGAGTTGGGTGATTTCTTTTGTTGTGCTTGATACATTCCAGAATCCATACCTTCTTGATTGTTTGCTGACTTAGTAGGAAATTTATGATCTTGATTTTTGTCAAATCATGGTAATACTAAGTCACATGGGTGCGCCAAATATGGTGGTGCACCTGCATCGACTCGGGTGCGGGTACAACCTGACACGGCACCCGACTTGGTCAAACAGAATCGGGTGCTGCTGACCACACCCGTTTTTCTTTTATCTTGTTTTTCTTTTTTCATTTTTTTCCTTCTCCCATCTTTCCCTCTTCTTTTGTCCCTCTTCTCTCTCTCCTCCCCTATTTTATTTAATAAAACTTTAAATTTTGTATGAGATTAAGGTAACCTTGATAAAAAAAAAGTTCTAAAAATAGCAACAAATTAAATTACTTATGTAACAGATATCATATATACATATATGTATATATATTTATATGTTCTCTCCGCACACGCACCCACACCCTCTTTTTTTTTTTTTTTTTGAACTTGCTGCATCCCGCACCGGCACCCTGCACCTGCACCCTGCACCCATGTGACATAGTGGTAATAATGCTTTGATGATTTCAGCTGGTAATGTTGTTTGCTCTTGGGGTCGTGGTGAGGATGGTCAGTTGGGGCATGGTACTGCTGAAGATCGACTTCTTCCAACTGTGCTGAGTGCACTGAATGATCATGAAATAGTCTCTGTTACTAGTGGAGCTGATCATACAACTGCCTATTCTGAAACATTAGCACAAGTATACAGCTGGGGATGGTAATCATTTTGCTGCTTCATAATTTAGAAAACATTTTCTGCATTAGAAATTTTTTGTTCTGCTATATGCTTTCATATGTTTTAGAAATAAATTATAATGCCTCTTGCAATTGACTTCAAATTAACTTGCACTTTAGGAGGCATACTAATTGCATTTCTGGCCCTTGGCAATAGTCTAATAGTCAGTTTCAAGAGAAGGATCTTTTATTCAATGTCATTGTTAGTCATTTTCATTTAATTTTATTGATGAAATTTTCATTTTGTTTTTCTCTAGAATGTTAAGCCTATGATACCTTCTCCCCTCGTTCTGTTATTTTCGTGAGCCAGTATGTGTTTTCTAATCTCATTTGCATCAGTTGATCACTTCATAATGATTCGTAATTACTGATTTTTTCAAATGCTCAATTATTTTGGACTAAAAAATGCAAGCCGACATATGTGTCTACGTTTATAAATACCTACACCTGTCCAAGATATGAGAACTTAGTGACTTTATTTGGTCAAGATAGAGCCATAGGAAAAGGATCATGAATGATAACTGGGTACTAGTGCTTAAGTCAAGCAAGCCAGCCACAAGTCATGGTGTAGCTGCCAAGTGCCAGCTGGTTGAAGGTTTATGTCCATACCTGGCTTCTTTTTTTTCTGGTATTTCCAGAAGGAAGACTGATTACAGTTTGAGTCAGATATTGTTAGGCATATGAACCAGGACATGGACTGGGTAGATGATGTTTTTCTGTATTTCTTTGTAGAAGAAGTTCAACCTGAATCTGTCTTCAACGTGAGTTCTTTTGTTTTGTTTAGAATTGCTAATGACTTGTCCTATACCTGGGTACATGTCTGCTGGAGTTTTTCATCTAGTATGAAACCTGGCCCAGATTTCACCACTGACCTTGAAATACAAAAACTTTCTCCAACTAAATCTATTATTGAGGCAAGATTTCTACATTATGGTTCCTGAGTTCTCCATTCGTGCTCCTGTTCAATTAGACAAGCTGGGGATCATGCTTTCTGGGAAGGAAATTTCAAGCCTGTTGCTAAAAGTCTACCAAGCTACCTCTCCAAGTTAGTTTTTTATTTTTGTCTTCTTATTTCTATGAAGAAGTATTATTATCATTCAAGTTGCTGCACTGTGCAGAGATGTAAACTGTTATTTATGTTCCAACAATAGGCGGAGATGGTAAAAAATTATATTGAATATATCATGCTTTGAGTGCTGCACTGTTATGATGGAACAATAGTTGGTTGAACTTAATGCGCTGCCATGAAAGGACCCTGCATTGGTTTGTAACCTTCAGTTCTCTAAGTTTTATATGGTGTTCACATGTATCTAAAATGTCCATTTGTTGTAGAGCTCATCATGCTCCCTGTTGAAAATTATTACCATAATTTCTGAGTCTTGTCATTGTGAAATGTTTTGGCTTTGTATAAAAGCAACAATCTATCCATTCCCTCTTCTATCCTCCCTTTTTTTTGCAGTGATGATGAATATAGCTAATTCTTTCTTTTCTACAGGGGTGATTTTGGTAGACTTGGTCATGGTAATTCCAGTGATGTATTTACACCACAACCAATCAAGGCGTTACAGGGCGTGAAAATTAAGCAAATTGCTTGTGGAGATAGTCATTGTTTGGCAGTGACTATACATGGTGATGTTCAAAGGTAAACTTGCTTTATTTCCTTTCTTTCTCCTGGACTCTTGTCACGCAAACCTTATCATGTTGTCACTGCACCAACAATCGCATCAGTAGTTAACATGACGCTATGTGGCCAAAAGTAATAAGCAGGTCCTAGGTGGTGAACCTTTGGTGGGACTAGACTCTACACCCAATAGGGGAAAAAAACACAAAATTAAGAAAGGGGAAGGTTTCAAAAGTGCTCTGAAAGAAGTGGCAATATTTACACATACCTAACTTTTTGTTTCTAAAAACACAGATAAGTTTTTCTCTACTAATGAAAATTTAACCTGTCATTTGTCAATTAACCCTAGGGTATTATTGACTTAAGGAGTGTTCATGTGATAAAACAAATATACGCTCAATAAAGGCAAATCTCAATTTTTTAAATTGTGTTAGCCTATCCAAGTATACTCAGTAATATTACTATTTGACTAACAATTCAACTATGTTTGAATTATTAGCTAGTTTTTCTTATTAATATATATAATAGTTACATGAATGTCATATTTTTCATCAACACTACTAAGTTAATTGGAGGGAACTCTACATACATTAACAAAGTTAGATGTTTTTTTATGTTACTTTGTAGGTTGCGAAACAGTACTTTTTTGCTGATTTAATAATTGATCTGATAAAAATAATCTTCTGAATCTTTTATTACTATGAATGAAAAGTTAGGTGCCTTTTTTATTATTGCTAAATCCTTAGGTATGTTTTGAAAGTTTTCTTTAAAGGAGTCATTGGTCTGGAAGAAAAATCTGAAAAATTACAAGGATGACCCGATACAGCTAAATCCTTAATATGCATAAACAACAAGCATGCACTGCATTTGGAAGAAAACAAGAAAAACCAATTAGCACTCTGAGAACATTAGATTCGAAAGGACATGCATAACAGAAGAACAAAAACATGCACATCTTAGTTATCGAGACTCAAGGTGCCTAGTTGTGCCTAGCCCTAGCCTAAAAAGGCATCCAAAAGTTGTTGCAATTTTGCTTAGTTATTTTTAATTCTAAAGTGTTGGCTTTATGTTTTATGTGTTAAGTTAGCATGTTAACAAGTTAGGATTAGTCAAAATCAACTTGTAAAACTGCAGAAGAAAAGTTTAGTGAAGAATAAACCAGATGATAGACTTCTGATGGTAGAACTGAAACTGGGCTCTAAACAATATACATGGAAAAGAAAATAACCAAAATAACACCTACTTTAAAATCTGTGCTCTCTAAACTGGAGCTATGGTAGATGGCACTGAATATGAACAAATTTGGAAGAGTGTGAAAGATGCCTACACGACTCTGACTTAAGTTGTCTAATGCATACATTAGCAGAACACACAAATTGTAATTTTCTGAGATACTTATAGCAAAAAATCTCTGCTTTCAACATAAATTTTGCAATCACTGGGTCAATCAGACTCCTACAAGAAAATTAAGCTAAACTCAAGGGATAACAGGCCTTGGGAAGCAAAACAAATCAAGTATCAGAGGCTAAAGTCATCCAAATACCCAAATGGACTAGGCTCCAGCACGCCTAGTCCAGCCTAGGTGACAGCCTAGGCGCCCACGCCTAAGTGATGAACTTAGGTGTGGGATGTGGACTGACGACTAGTCCATGCCTCGGCGACGCCTTGAAAACTAAGATACACATATTTAGTCACAGATATTGACAATATTTTCCCAAAAAAGAGTGAAACAATATTATCAGGAAGATACTGCATTAGTTTTAAGATATCACAAAAAATAAATATATGAATAACATTCATGTTCTTCTTAAAAGGAAAATTATTGAAAAAACACCAGCGGTTGCTGGAAGGGTGCTTGCAAGGGAGTTATGATAACCCTGGAGAGAAAAATATGTGTATATATGAGTAAGAAGATAAGGTTAGAAGTCCTTTAATCATTTAACGAGTAAAGTCCAATGCTGAAAGTGGTCTTAGTTTTGTAATTTTTATTTTGTACAAGGGACAACAAAACAAAGGAAGAAAGCCATAATCAGCAAAAAAATTTAGAGTGAAAGTAAGAAATTCAATAGTGGTTGGGAAATGTAGGAGCTATGAGTTAAGAGCATGGCCACCTATTGTTTCGTACGGTGGACAGCAAAGGTAATTAATGAGTAAAGGACGGGACTTGACCTTAGAAATTCTAAAATTTTATTGGCTGGACAAAAGTGGGGATTCAGTCAATTTGAACTATTGCCTTTTCAGCTATTTGGGTGTGTACGTAAACGCACACATATAGATTTGGCAATTGGCAATAACAGAAAACTCACGTAACTTTTTGATATTGGTAAAAGCACTCATGAGTTTTGCACCTATTAATAAAAATAACCTTCCGTTAATCAAAAACTCCAAGCCATGTTGGGTTAATGAGACAAGATGACTAAAACCTTTAATATAAAAGAAAGTTCTGCACATTAATTTATGTTAGCCTTTTAACCACTATCACTTTTCTACTCAGTTCTAAACAAAAAAAGAAAGAAAAATAGGAAAAAGCTCACTATATTTTGAAAAAAAATGTATTTCATATCACGTTTTTTTTTCAGCAAAATGTTTGTATATATATATATATATATATATATATATATATATATATATATTTTGGATGTTTCCTTTAACATATTACTAATATTTTGTATTTTGGTGTATGTTTCTGGAAGAAAATTAGTGAAAACTCAAGTGTCCATATTTCTTTTTTTTATTTCATCATTTGAATTTGAGAGTTCCCAAGATAAACCTACTTCCTGATAATACCTGAAAAAATCCTCATTGATAGAAACCTGGACAATGTTCTCGACAATGTCCTTTAACCATGCCAAACAATATTACTACTAATATTTAACTATATCCAAATTAGATTTTTATTATTAGTATCAAAATTAGTTGGGTGAGTATTTTTTTTTTCAGTAATCCTATAAAATTATGCAAGAAAAAATTAGGCGTATTTGCAAAACTGGATACATTTGCAAAGCTTGGGGAGAATAAAGGCAATGGAGGTTCAACTTGGAGGCTGCCTAAGTGTCTTGAGTCTCTTGACCAGGTCATCATTTTGTTTTGAAACATAGTCTTCCTTATCTGTTGCATGTCTTTGTTCTAACTTGTTCTCTCTTCTAAGACTGCATCATCATTTCGTTTTTGAAACATAATCTTATTTATGTGTTCCACTTTTAATTCTAACTTGTGCTCCTTTATAAGGGTTTGATATTGGATCTTAGATATAGAAGTTAAGAGCTGGAATATCCTTGTGTCATGAATGCAAAGAATACCAGCCAACTTATACATGACATCTGGAAGTTTGTGGTCATTAAAATTTGATAATTTACAGGTCTTTTTTCCTTTGCCTTTTTATGACATTGTGGTGAATCTGAGTTTGTTGTGCACAGTAATTACATCAGCCGCAAACTCGCAAGTAATGCTGTTTCTAGAATTTAATAACATATACACGTAAAGGAAACATAAGCAGCAACTGTAGAGACATATAGTGGTTGAATTTTCATTGAAGTACTTTGATATTTTTTATACCATAGGGCATGAAAAGAAAATATTTGTAGAAATGAAGGGGTATGGATTTGTTGGAGAACATGGAGAGTCAGTCAAAAAATTGTATTTAGATGATTGGATTTAGTAGTCTATTCTGTAAAGGTGGTGCTATGATAGTTTTAATGCTTTAAGTGTCCTATTGTTGAATTTTTTACATACAACATGGCCATCATATTGAAAATATTGCTAACATTTGACATTATATCATATGAAAGTTCTCCCCTGTGAAAGTATTATATATGCCTTCATACTGAAGGCAGAGTATTTAACTTGCAGCATCCTGATAGAATGATTGACAGGAGTTACCTAAGTTTATTCTTCTGTTTTTGTTGTTCCTGTAGTACATAGACAAATTTTATTTTGTTTTGGGCTTTGGATGCTAAGTTGGCAAGGAATTATATAGGGTACTAAGCTATGGCACAGGGGTACGGGTACGGAGATGCAGGTACGGGTATGATGATTTTAGAAAACTTGGGTACGGGGGGTGCTGCAAAGTGTATATGTAAATATATATTATATATATAGTAATCCACAAAAATTCTCAAAATTAAACAAAAATGAGAGGAAAATATAGAATCTTAGTGGAAGGGAGATATATTGGAAGGGAAAAATCAAAATTAAAAAGAAATTAAGTTTGAAAATATAATTTTAAATGTTTTAAAATGCAGCCGTATCCAGCCATACCTACGTACCTGTGGCCCCCTACCCAATAGGTAGTAAGAAATTATAAAGGTATACCCTCTTGTCTGTTACTGCTGTCATTGAATCAGGTTGTAATTCTGACATTACTTTTTCAGTTGGGGCCGTAATCAAAATGGGCAGCTTGGGCTTGGCAACACAGAGGACTCACTTATTCCGCAGAAAATCCAAGCTTTCGAGGTAGATCAGGACAATAACTTGCTGCCTAAAAAAACTGTTACTCTTGTTTGATCACTTTATGTTATTGTCACATGAAGCTTGTCTCTTTAGTATGCTGCAATTCTACAAAATCATTAATAACAAGCTTTTAGACTTCCACATTTTTCTCCACTGATATGGCACTTAGTTGATTCTGACTATGTGTTGGAAGGTGGAGTTCCTAATACCTTTCATCTTTGTCAAATCTATGGGCAATTGGGAGAGCTTATTTTGATTGCTGATACTTATTGCAGCTAGGGCTTTTTGTGAGAACTTTCACTGCATTATTGCATGTGTAACTATTCAATTGACTAGATGAGCTTAGTTAATGATTCTTTTTCATATTAGAAAAAAAAAAACCTTTGTTTGCTTCAAGGACATCCCTTATGTTTCCATATGAAATTCAGTTATTTCATAATTTTTGTGCACGCTGTAGGGAATATCTGTGAAAATGGTTGCAGCTGGTGCAGAGCATACTGCTGCTGTAACCGATGATGGGGAGCTCTATGGATGGGGGTGGGGTCGATATGGGAATTTGGGATTAGGTGACAGGAATGATCGCCTTGTTCCTCAAAGAGTTGATGCTACAGATGTATGTCTTCTTCTTCTCCCCCTTTTGTTTCCATGACATTCTGGGTGTGTTGTATTGTATAATTGGTTAAAAGTTCACTAGAACTGCAAATTGCTCAGAATACCAAGATTGCTTGAGCATGTGGTGATTCCCAAGTAAACGATCATTTTCACACATGAATTTGTTTAGTTGCAAATGCAGGTTTTGTCCAGCTGTGTTCTTTACTGTTTCTGACTTTCTTTTCCCCACTTTCCCAGGGACAAAAGATGGCACTAGTTGCCTGTGGGTGGCGCCACACAATCTCAGTTTCTTCTTCTGGGAGATTGTATACCTATGGGTGGAGCAAATATGGTCAGCTAGGACACGGTGATTTTGAGGATCACCTTGTTCCTCATTTATTGGAAGCCCTCAGTAACGATTGCATTTCTCAGGTCAACTAATTTGCCTTGTTCCATTCATGTATACCAAGAATTGTCAGTTTACATGTTTTCATTTTGCTCCAAAGATGGTTATTTTATATCCTTAAGCCATCAGATGCACCATTTTCTACGACTTGGGAAATTGCTAAATATTATCATGGGCATGCTTATTAGGGTTTACCATTATATACTAAATCAGCCTATGTAACTGGAAATTAGTTTGGCAGAAGTGTTCAGTTGTCAAAAGGATCATATTTTTATACAGTTTAATGTCGTCTTGTTTTCCACATTAAAAGGCATCAATTAAGCCTAGGAGAATTTCTAGCAAATTTGTTAGGTCATGGAGCATCTCTGTTCAAGAAAGAAAGTATTCACAATATTTCTTGCTACTGATCTGCAAAATCTTCTGAGATTGCTGTCTTTAAGTATTAATTAGTAAAGTTTAGTTTATTAAGTTATTCTACTGTACGTAAATTTATGGTGACAATTTGTTTTGATAATTCTTGTAGTCTAGGTTTTTAATTTCCTAATTTATGACCCTGCTTAATTGCATCGGGATTCTAAGTGTTTATTAATTTTTTCTTGCTTTTTTCTCATAGAAGATTATCCTTTATGTGATGATCTTACATGTATAACGTGATTAGAGTGTGGAAGGGGGGAAGCTGTTTCTTAATGTTAACTTGTTTATTTTGTATAGTGAGTTTAGGATTTTTATTTATTTCCTAGTGTGATTGTATCTTGCTACGTGGCCATAACTTTTTAATCCTTGTTTCTGAAGGTTTCTTATCCACCTCAAAATAATTTGTCAAATTCTGTTGAACTTTGGGCTTTGACTGAATGTTTAGCTAGACATCAGATACATGGTTATCTGGTACCCAAAACAATTTAATTCTTCATTTGTTTCCTTTTAATTTAAATTCCAGAATATTGGAGTCTTGTGCTTATCAAGAAGCCTTTTCTTTCGGTTTCTCTTTTACCAACAGATGTGAAGCCTTGTGTTTATTTAGAAGTAGAACTTACCAACTGAGCAGTAAAGCTATGTCACATAGTTGCGGGTGCGGGTGTTCGGGTGTGGGGGTGCGGCTATATATATATATATATATAAAATAATGCTGTATGTTTATATTGTTTTTGCTGAAATTTAAGTTTTTTTCAAAGGTCATTTTGCTTGTTGGGTGCATTTTAAATTGAATGTAAGTATTGGGTGCATGAACATAGAATGTTACTTTATTTTTAACATTTTAAATTGAATAAAATAAAGGTCTTTTAAAATATAGTCAGTCTGGCTGTCCTTTTTAAAGGACAGGCATTTTAACGGCAGTTAATTTTTAAAATTTTAATTGAATAGAATACATTTTTTTTATAATGTAAGCAGCCTGGTCGAGGACAGCAGACTGTTCATTCTTTTGCTGCCTTGCTTTTTAAATAGAAAAGTTGGAAGCTTGAAAAAGAAAGAAAGAGAGAGAAATAAAAAAAAAAGTTTTTCTTTTAAATATACATAGTCTAGTGGTCCTTTTTAAAAGACAGCAGACTGGTCATCCTTTAAAAAGGACGACTGCTGCACCTTTGACTGTCTTCTTTTTTAAAAAGAGAGGGAGAAAGTTGAAACTTTGAAAAAGAATGAGAGAGGGAAAAATAGGAGGGAAATGAAAAAGGGGAGAGGAAAAGGAGAAAAAAGGTGAGAATTTTTTTTTTTTAAAAAAAGGAAAATTTCAGGTACAGCTTCGGTGCGTGTTGGAGCCTCATCCTTGTCCGCGCACCTGTGTCGTGTCAACACGGGTTCTGGGTGCATTTTAAAGCACCCCTGTGACTTAGCGGTAAAGTGCTGGTAACTGGAATGGAGATTGGTCTTACACTAGGATAATGTGAAGCTTCATCTAGGATAACATTATGAAAAGTGTATATATATATATATATATATATATATATATATATATATATATATATATATATATATATATATATATATATATATATATATATATATATATATATTAGGAGGAGCTGAAATCCTCCAGCCATCCGAAGATCTGTCCAATATTACATTGGTTGAGTGTAATTAAACATACTGCCCGATGCAATGCTTGGTTAGTGACTTAGTGTGCTGTGAGAGGACAGAGAAATCCACAAATCTTACATATAGAACCCCCACACAAAAATATAGCTTTTACAAAAATGTGTAGTTATTCAGAAATTGCAGTTCCATGCTTGATTAAGTAACTAATTCTCAAGAATCTCAACAGTCACCTTCCGTAACTCAAATGTGTATATTATGGTTAGCCCATGGTTAAGCAACATAAAATTACCTAATTACTCATAGTTATGCTTTTGTAAATATATAAATACCTTAAGCATGTTTTCTGGTTGTTGCATTTGCATTGGATACATTTTCTTTAATAGTTATTCTTTTGGTTTTCTCTTGAGCAGATATCTGGTGGCTGGCGACATACCATGGCTTTAACATCTGATGGAAGGCTTTATGGCTGGGGATGGAATAAGGCAAGATTTCTTCTTGTTGTTCCTTTTCTTTTTTGCTCTTAGTCCATTTCTCTGAGTGGTAAATTCTTGCACCGATGTACTATTCTAGAAGATTATGCCCTGCAATAAAGTCTAGAGAGGAAAGAAGAAGCTTGTCACTCAAGAAAGATCCAATCTTAGGAAAGGGATTGTATGCATCAACATTATGTACCGAAGAAGTGCAACTGAGCGAGAATTTCTTCTGCATGCAGATTAAGATGTGGATCCCTGTGATAATCAAATAAAATGATGTTTTCTCTTAAGAGAAGAAATAGACTGAAAAATATGTGCTATACTTCTTACCCATGACCAACATCTAAATCTTGGTAAGCATATACCATAAATCATTTGCCTTGAGAAATTAGTGTCTACTGTCTAGTGTCTACTTATAATGAAATTTTTTAAAACAAATCTGGCCCTTTACCTTCCCTAACTATCTACCTCAATGAAATATTTGGTCTAGTTCCACCTCCTTCTTTTCACCATGCTGTATTATGAAGATGAGCACAGATGAAGCTGAAACCGTGAAACCTGCATATCTTGACAGGTTGTTCCTTGTCTCGAAGCCTGGGCCCTGAACTCATTCAGTTGAGATTTACCTGGTTGAGACTTGAGATCCATAAAAAATCTGTATTGAATTGGATACTCATTATTTTGGCATAGCTATGGATGAATTTTGGCCTCCATGGAGCCAGATTTAGTGTTTTTCCCTCAGTAATTCATTATGCTTAATTTTGTTTGGTATAACATTATTTATTTTATACTTTCTGGTGCTTGTTCTATCTTGCACGGTAATCCTGCTTAGTCAAATAGGTGTTGGCTAGTATTTCATGGTGCACTGTTATTTGAAGAGTTCAAAGTCTCATGCCGTCTTCCTTTTTTACAGTTTGGGCAGGTTGGTGTTGGTGACTTCATTGATCATTGTTCTCCACAGGAAGTTAAATTTCCATCTGAACAGGTAGATTTCTTTATTCCTTCACATCGAAGGTGGGTTTATTTTGGTGCCTCACTGGTTCCATCTCTTTGTTGCCTGTCAACAGAAGGTAGTCCAGGTTTCCTGTGGATGGAGGCACACCTTAGCAATTACGGACAAAGGAAATGTGTTCTCCTGGGGTAGGGGCACATGTGGTCAACTAGGACATGGTGATTCCATTGATAGGTAACTGCAATTAGCTTGAAAGTGTATATGATCTGCCTGTTCTTGAAAGTCCATGTCTGCTCTCATAATTGGCTAGTTTAATGGGTCTATCAGGCCAGTGTTGATGGGTAGGTGATAATCTGCTGGTCATTGATACATAGTACTAGATAACTATGTAATCCAGGAGGCGTTTCATTGGCCTATCATTCGGGACAGTTTATGTTGTTTACTGTTCCACTAGTCTGTTACTCTATTTACAAACTCTTATATGACCAAGACTTCAGGTATTTCTTTCAGCTATGATACTGAAGAAGTAGCAAACTTAATTTACTATTACAACATGAAGGTTTATTATTTGGCATTTGGTCAACCTTTAAAAGCTGCAGGGATTTTATTGTTTTTCAGACAGGTAGACAATCTTCCCTTCTTTAGTGTCTTAGAATTGGAGTTTTTATATGGAGAACATGTAAATCAACATCTTTGCAAGACCTGGACATTTCTATCACAAAGATCACAATTAATTTATTTAACCTGTTAGGAATGGATATACAATTAAGATTTAAGAGTGTCCTTCTATAGATCATCTCAAATAAATTAAATTTTGTCAAAGGAGAGAGAGACTTTAAAGAAATACAAGCTTATTGATAATTGTGAAATCAGCTTGATCACATCTAACTTATTGAACCTGTTAGGAATGGATATACCCTTAAGAGTATTCTCCTATAAATTATCTCAAATAAAATCAAAGTATGTCAAAAGAGAGAGACTCTAAAACAAATACAAGCTTGTTGATAATCGTGAAATTGACTTCCACATAATTATCTGTAAGATTTCAATCCTATGTTTTAGAGTCAAAACAAACACCAAGCTCCAATGATCTAGGTTACTAGAATGGCCAGAAGCTACCCACCTGATCCTCCAAGTCTCATCCTTCAAGACTTTCAAGATTACAAATTTACAATGATGCACCTGCAAAGTTTTATGAACAGTATGTGAATCTTGCATCTATACCTTCTTTTGTCTGAGTTAATGGATGTATGCATGCAGTTGTGGTTTTCGAGAAGAAACAGAACATGTATTGGGCAAGTTCAAGCATAATTTACATTTGGTTGTCATTAAAATTTAGTATGATGTAACTAGGAACTATTAATATTGTGTTCCTTTTGTGGTTTTACATTATTGAAGTTCTCCCTTCTTTTAGTATTGCAAGACGAATTTGGTTGCAACATGTTTCACTATATTTTGAAATTTAAATATGTATGGCATGAAACGAAAGAAATAGGCCAACCACATATGCTGGTTGATAAATTGGTCATATACCAAAAACTGAATAAAAATCTAATGACTGTTCCATTACTGTCCCGTGTGGCAATTGTATCTCGTGCTGTTTTGACTTGAACATAAATCTCACATCAGGCATTCCTTGTAGAAATCTTCCCAAGGTCATTGAAGTGTTGAGTGTAGATGGATCTGGTTGTGAGCAGATGGACTATTCAAGAACTGATCCATTATCAGGTATGATTATATTCAGTTCTCGGAAGCTGCCTTGTAGTTACCATAGATGCTGAAGTTTCTAGCTGACAAATGCATGTTTCAGGCAAATCTTCAGTGTCACCAACGGATCGATATGCAGTTGTCCCTGATGATAATGTATGCTGAATGGCTCTGAAACAAGTGCTCGCTTTTCGGTCCTTTCTGATTCTTGTGTAGTTATTTGTGCTTTTTCTTCATTTTGCCCGATTTTGAAATTACATGGTTTGACTCTGTTCCCAATGGTAGTTTGTAAACTCATTAGTCAGACTCAGATCCGCTGACTACTGGGTCACGGGTCAATGAGTTGGCTCGGCTACTCATCTGGGTCAGGTCATAAATTTTTTACTATACTTTTATTGCAAAATGAAAAAACAGTTGAACATACCTATAAAATAGCAACTATAAAGTAGATAGAATAAAATATCTATAGTTTTATGAATGCAACTACAAAATAATAACTAATAAACATGCACTAAATTACTTTATTTTGCATAAACAACTATAACTTATTTCTTAGTGACATGGGGTAATAGTTAGGACTGGTGCTGAATGAAGCAGTCTGGAATGGGTAGGCCTGGGCATCGGGTCGGCCTGAACCCGAGCTCGGGCTCGGCCCAACACCCGAAACTCAAGCCTGGGCCCAGTCCGTCTCGGCTTGGTTAAAATTAAAAAATATATATTTTTAATATAAAATAGTATATAAATATAATTAATTGCAATAAAATATTATAATTATATATAAAAATAATATTAAAAAATCTTATCGAACGGAATCGGGCTTAGTCGGGCCTACCCGGGCCCGAGTCAGGTTGGGCACCGGGTACCTGTCGGGTACCCAACCTGATGCCCAAGCTTAGGAGTGGGATGATCTGAGCCCATTCAGCTGATCTAAAAATGAGTCTTCTAGGAATCCGTTGCATTTGAGATTGTATTTCATTCATCGCCCAGACCTTTGGTGTGATCTGGTTGACTCGAGTGGTTCCCTAGTCAACTTGTTGGGTTTGCCAAGTTTCAAATAGTACTAAGCATCTTGTGAGCTGTGACCTTATTCTTGGCTGCTATTTAATAGAATTTTTCCTTTGTTGGGTCTACCCATTGTCAAGAATATTTTCAGCCACCTCCGGGCAGCTTATGACTTTGTGAATACCACATCAAACTGCTGTCCTTCCTCCCAGTCGTATAGGCTAATAATATTTCTTACGCTTAATTAGTGACTTCTTCTGTAAGTTGACACACAAAGCATTGACAACATTGTTTGCACCTTTGCAGCAGACAGGAGCGTCATTGATGGAATCTAAGAGCACAAGCAGTGATGCCAGTGTCCCAGGGAGTGATGTAAAGCGAGTTCGAGTATAAAGATGTGAATGTTGCTGCTATTAGAAATATGCCGCCTTCGCTTTGTTCATGTCTGTTTGACTCCTCTTTATCTATGCGTCTATGATCCATATGTGTATTACCCATGGCCTTTTTCAAATTCTCTCTCCCTTAATGAGTCTGGGAACTGTTGGTTGATTGCATGTAGTGGACAGTGCAATAGCATGTCATTTTGTTTTCTTGTTATGTCCTGGAAATTTTGTTTTGGCTCTATTAATTTGTCAAATGGCATATCCTTGATGAGGATTTAAGCGAGACTTCGTTTGCCTGCCCTGGCCACTCATGCAGCAGATATGATTCATCAGGATACTTGATTTTTTAATGTTTGCCAATAGCTGGTATGGTTCTCCATGATTGAGAAAAAGATTAATCGATTTGGTGCTTCTTGTCACCTCCTTGGGCTTTCGTAGATGAGATGGCTCTTTTATTTTAATTAATAGCAACAAACTGTTTTGTTTTCATCTTTAGTAGGTAAGCTGTGTTGTTTTGGGGTTGTCCGAGACCTACCAATTTTTGAAGATAGAAGACATAGTTTTTTTTATTTCAATTAACAAAATTTTTTAACCTATTTTAATTTTAATGAGTTAGAAGAGGCTCAGTTAGGGTTAGGGAGATGCCTATCAGATGACGCCAATGTAGACGCACTCTAAATCCGGGTATCAAGGTTGACACTCTTTAACTCCAAGGTCGGACCAGTTTGGCAAAGATTTTCCGTATTTGCCTGGGAGAAAAAGAAAAAAAAAATCATATGTAAAACAAAATATGTACCAAAGCACTATTGACTAAAGAAGTTATGTATGCAAGTTATTTCCTATATGTATACAAAAACAGCGCGAAAATTATGGTCACTAGCCATCGGTGTAGATATATTAAAGGCGGTCTCCCTCAATTTTGTTAATTCTTAAATTGAGTCGACCGACAAAACTATTCAGACGATCGGCTGAATCTAATCAGAAACGTTTGTGGATTGAACTAAAACTAAAAGTCGGAGCATAAACAAATAAAAAATTTGAAGATTAATAAAACGAACAAAAATAAAGAACGACATGTGATTCCCATTGAATATCCCGACTATGTATAAAATTGGAACGAGTTTGATTCCATTTGAGTCGATCGATCTTAACAACAATGGCCTTCCTCGTTGCACAGAATGGAGGGAAACTCGGGGAGAGTGGGAGAGGGAAATCAAAGTTTTGAAAGACCATTTTTACTTTTGCTGGTTTTTAATTTATGCAAGATACAACACACTTTCCCAAAATAGCGACGGTCACTTTAAGAGAATATTTGGGCCATATATGTGATGTTAATCCTTAGGAACAAAACTCTTTTCGGGTTTCGCATGGTTCTGTTTATGTTTTTATTGGCAAAATATATACTCACGACATTGACCAACATGAATCTCCACGCAGAGAACCACAAATAGCAAGTGGGGGATGCCGAATGCATTTTAGTTTTCTCCTTGATGATAATAGTAATATGAGTTATTTGCTGTGTCAATTATGACTGTACCTTCAAAAGAACGTACAATCTGCAGGTTTTATCTGCTCAGCCTCGACCTCATAGGCAGCAATTGAAGAAGCTGCAGTTTATTTTAAACTGTTCGTTGCAAGTTTAGGCAAATCATTTATTCTTGCTCCAAAGAAAAGCTTCCCAAGCATGGTGTTCCTAACCGATGCATGAACAGAATATGAGAGGCTTGCATCATTAATTCCCACCATTAAATTTGACAAAATTTGTTTGTTGTCATGAACTGAATGAGACAGTGAATCGATCAAATAAACTTTGATGAACTGAGTTCATGTATGTGGTCAGCCTTGTGTGGACTTAGTTAGTTACCGATTCATTTCTTGTACATTTTTTTGAGGTAATTTTCGGGGGACTTTTCCTGAGACATTTTTTTGTATTGGACCCCATGATAAATACATCTATTTTGAGCTATGGATAAAAGGACATAGAGGGTATGCTTTTGAATCCAATCTATTTATGGCTAGTTCTTGAAAGAATGAGAAACGAAAAGAGAGAGTGACGACTCAAGAAGATGAAGGAATCTCTTGCATTATATTTTGCAAGAGTATTCCTTAGCCTATATAGTGTGCTTTGTAATAAGTTACAAGGCTGGAGAGAATTACAACGTGTAGTATAAAGATGGTAACAATACAGCAAAGGCAGTATTGGAGGACTTACGATAGAATTTAAAATTTGAAAATCCTTCCTTAGTTGAGTCGATCCTCCACCCGGCAATCTCTTCTTGCCATGTTCAGCAGATTCAATCAGCCGTTGATTTCTTCTTGACATCTGGAGAATCTTTCTCAGTTCTCATGCCAGAATTATATTTGAATGGAACCCACTGGAGATTGTGGTGAACTCTATTGCTGTTAAGGAGTTTTGCTATAAGTGCGGAATGTGCGGAGAAAGGTCTGGTTTTGTCTTTCCAGTCTTTGTGGTCTATCAGGACTATAATAGACGGATTAGAAGGCTATCTCTAAAACAGCGGTGGTGCCAAAGGGGGGGCATGGCCCCCCTAAATTTTACAAAAATAAAAAATTATTATACAAAATTTACAAAAATTATCAGTTGGTAGGAGTGAAAAGGAAAATGGAAAGCTCTGCCTCTGCTCTATGTGCCTTTGTAGGGGACTTTAATGCCGCGAGGGGCCAAAATGATAAGACTGGGAGATGTCCTAATCTTGCTTCTTTGTGCTAATTTTACAATGTTTGTATTTAAAAGAAGATTCATCATCATTAATGACCCGAATGGTTGCATACATGGTGTAATAACAAGGGTACTGAAAATGTTCAATGTAGAATTCATCGGGCTTTAGTGAATCTATTTGGTGACAGGTTAGGTTACTACGCTAAATTTCACTATGAGAATTTTCCTCAAAACTATTTCCGGTCACTGCACGCTCTGTACATCCATTAATGAATCTGCGAACCATTTCTGAAGTGCTGGACAGCCGGAGAAGAATGTGAAAATTTTGTCAAAGAAAGTTGGGCCACTTCTATTGCGGGTATTATATCACTAGACTCTTGAAGAAACACAAAACCTGGGGAGGGCTTTGTCATGGTGGAATGTCAATGTGTATGGAAAGATGCCGCAAAGAGTTGCAGCAGTCAAGAAGGAGAATGTAAAAATCCAGGCGAATTTCACAAATGGTTTGACTTATGACATAGAGTATGAATGCAGGTAAGGCAGAGAGGAGAGATGCTTTGGAAACAAAGATCAAGGATTAGATGTCTGCTGGATGGTGACAGAAGTACCTCATTCTTGCATAATCATGTGAAAAAAATCAATTCCAGAAAAAGAGAATCTCAATTTTGGAGATAAATGATGTCAAGTATGAAGACCCAAAGCAAATTCAAGACTGCTGCATGGATTATTTCATGGAGTTCTTTGCTGGAAAACCAACGTGATTTTAGCTGGCAAGGGAATTTAATTGACCGCCCCAATGTCACTACTGAAAAAAATGAAATGTTAAAAGGTCCAGTGACAGTTAAGGAGGTGCAGACACCAGCCAAGTCAAGCTCAAGTTGGGCCAGCTCAAGCTCGACTTGACTCAGCAAACTTGAGCTCGAACTCGAGCCGAGCTCGATAAAACAAGCTTGAGCCCAGCTCGACAATACAACGTCAAGCTCAACTCGACTCGTTTAACTCATTTATATTCAGCATGTCTCAATTTTTTAACTCATTAACTCGTTTAGCTTGATTAACTTGTTTCATTATAATTTAACATTTATTATGTAGTTGAGCCGAGTGGAGTTCTTACAGCTTGAACTCGACCCGTTTAACATTTCGAGTATACACTTGAACTTGAACTCGACCCGTTTACAAATGAGTCGAGTTTAGACAAGCGAGTTTGAGTTGAGCTCGAGCTGGCTCGACTCATAGTGCAGCCCTAGGAAAGCTCCAGGCCTTGACAGGTATGGGGCAAACTTTTATAAAAAAGTACTGGCTTATAACTAGAAATGATGTTGCAGAGGGCTATATGCATAACTAGTTGCTAAAGTTACTCTCTTCTTCAAGTTCTATAGAGCATCCTAATATGGAGGATTTTAAACCTATTGCATTACCTAATTGCGAGTATAAATTATACCCAAAGTAATGTGGGTAGAAAGGAAACGACTAACCAGGATAATGGGGTAGTTATCACGGAGATCTTTTTCTAGAAGGAGTAATTCAAGATCATATATTAGTGCATAAATTAGTCAATATCATTGAGAGCCATAAAGGAAAAATAGTTGGACCCATCTAAACCATATGACAAAGTTGAAAGGAAGTTCCTGAACTTCTAATTAGAATGATTCGTGCTTGAATGCTTGATTGTCCATGGAGAGCTTGAATCCAAAGCAAGCGTAAGTGTTAATGCCCAGAAATCATGCTTTATTCCGGTTCACATTTCAGATTTTGAATGTGCTGGAATTGCTGAGCTAATGGGATGGAGGAGACGCACTAGTGCCTATTACTTGTTTAGGACTTCCATTGTTCATAGAAAAGATGAGTGTTGAACATTGCAAACCTCAGAAAACTAGAGTTACAAGAAAGCTTGCAAATTGGAAGAGTCAAATGTCGTCTTATTCATGAAAAGCCGCTCTCATAAGGCACATTCTTAATCAAGTAGTAAGTTTCTGATCAATGTGTTCCAGCCTACCTAGTTCAATTACCACCTGTATTGATCTTCGATGCTGATATAGAGATGAATAGATGATGCCATTTAATTGGGTTGCATAGGTTATGCGGTCCCATGGAAGATGAAGGGATTGGAATAAACAAAATACAATGTCTCAACATAATTCAAATGGTCTTTTTAGCTTTAAACGTGTTTTCTTTCGATAACACTTGGGCATTACTTTTTAGAAGGAAATACTTAGCTTGTACTAATTTGTGGACTTGTAAGATGAATGCAAAGATGTCTTCAAGCTGGAAGGGAGTGCCATGGGGTTGTGATAAGATAAGATGCCTCGTATCTTTGAAATTGGGCAATCGAAGATGGTAAAGCTGTGAACAGACAATTGGGGATGGAGAACTCTATTGTAATACTTAATGGTAGACTACTCAAGTACTTGGCTCCAACTGTTTAAACTCGACTCAGCTCGACTCCACAAATGCTGAATTATTATAATGAGTAAACAGTTAAAAGAGAAGCAAACTAAACAAGTTAAACAAGTTAGAGTAAAAGAAACTAAATGTGCTTAACATAGAGTTAAACAAGTCAAGTTTGAGCCCGGTGTTGTATCGTTGAGTTGAGGCCGAGCTCATTCTATCGAGCTCAAATCAAGCTCAAGCTCTGAGTTTTTTGAGTGGAGTTGAGCTCAAGCTGGCCCAACTTGGCGCTCATGTGCAGCCCTAGTTGTGTTTTCCAAACCTCAGAAATGAAATAGAATTTCTCAATATGTGCTTAGTGTTTTGTGCCATGAACAGGGTGCTGAAGTGAGCTGGTCAGCTTTATAACTGACAAGGTCTGGGAACATATCCTTTGGATAGAAAGATTAATAGCGTTTACCCCAGGAACTGCAATCGCCTTTGTTAAAATAGCTGTCAATATTGCCGTTGTGTGCAATTGTATCCCAGGTTTTTGGGACCCTCTTTAACTACCGGTTTTCTTTTGGCTTTTGCTGGGCCCTTTTTGTCGTATGATTCATTGTTTCTTGATAAAGGGCCTAACCTCCCCAAAAGGTCTGCACTGGAACAGCCTATTTAGAAGACAGCGCAAAGGATTAACACCCTTGAATATTTACGTGGGATTTCAGGCTAATGGCAGAAAAATAATCAAATTTCTAGCAAGCTTCGGATGGCTTAAAAAAAATACATGACGCATAGTAAACTTCAAGCCATGATATAAAAATAATTGACATAATTGATGAACATGAAGGGCTTTAAAAATGGACCAAAAAGATGTCCAAATTATGCAAGTAGTAATACCCAAGTGGTAAACAAGGAACATCAAGGGCGTCGAGTTGATCTGCCTAACGGCATCGTAGATGGGGCCCACCTACCTTTCCTTACTTCAAAGGTTCTCATGATTAAAAAAAAAAAATAAAGCAACCAGTACAACACCTGGGAGATATTCTACCACGATAACAATACATCATGCAGCTGTCCCCAAAACTTAAGATCAGAAACTGCAGGCTACCTTTTTTCTGTCCGAAAAAAGTCAAAAATATGAATCTAACTTCAAAAATTCGTTGCCGCTCAGGTTCCCACAAGAGAGCGCGAGCGAGAGAGAGAGATGGAGTTTTTTTTTTTTAACCCCAAACAAAATTTTGTGTTTCAAACAATAAAAACTAAAGACCTGTCCACAAAGGGTACAAAAGAACAGAAGCACCAAGGAGTAGGATAAGCATACACTTCCCTATCAATAAGAGATCAGAGAACCACTAGCATTCTGTGGTATATAAAAATAACGATGTCCGTTAATTTAAGAAAATGTTGATGATTTGCCCACTTACCTAATTTCTCAATGCACCTTTCCCGACTGGATGGGCTTCGAGAGGTTTGATAAAGCTTTCCATACTATCCGTGATAACCACTACCTAAGGTTATCAATATGACTGCCCATCTGTTCGTAATCATCCTCTGCCATGGTTCTTCTACCATACAGGTAAATTAACCAGCATAGATCACCAGCCAATGATGCAGAGAGAAGTTGCCAAGCCTCTTCATATGTACACAATCCAAATTTCTAGTGGTGTGTTCTATTTCCAGAGCCACAGTTGATGATGTGCAATCCCGTTGTAAAATTATGGATTAGTGACAAAACAGCTTAATTATTGAATCAGCACCAGCTGTGAACAGCCAAGGCTGCCTAGGGTGGAATTTGCAATCCAGGACTCCTGTATGGATATGAAAAGAACAGATCAGTGCTGATTATTTTATAATGACTCAGCAGACGGATCTCTATCCTTTTTCAGAAGAAAACATGACATGTTATTTCATAGTTCATACTTGTAGATTCAATTATTCAAAGCAAGAAATCCATGGATGACAACAAAATCAAATGACTGAAACTACAACAACATGGCACTTTAGTAGAACTGCACAGTTCTTAATATTCCCTGATGGACTTGGACTACCATAGTTTTTGGTGGTATCAAAAGCAGAGAGAAACTCAAGTCCCTCTCCATATAGAAAAAATGTGAGTACTACTGCAAACAACACACCAAACATGGAACATACACGTTGCATATTGAGCATGACAAGCAAACTTCGAATGGTGGAATTCAAAACTTTAACTTAATGAAGACATACATACAAAAATAACCAAAGAACATGCAAAACACACACCTCTGCCATTTGCACTTTCATGTCCCTTCAGAATCTCAAGCGCCACAATGCAAGGATTCTCATCAAGATCTGAATACACCATTCCATGAAAGACATATGCTGTGCAGTCATTCGAACATGAAGCAAACAGTGGATATGAACGATGGAAGGCAACACGATTAATGTCCTTGGAATGAGCCCTGAAAATTCGAAGAAATTATATTAACCTCGATGAAGGCTTGCCATCTGTGTGATCATTGTGACAAACACCAATAGGAAATGGAAATCCATCCATAGAAAATGCTACTAAATCGATCAATTTAGGGTACAAATATAAGAAGATGCAATCTTGCAACTCTCCCGAAAAACAGATATCGGGAAATAGTTTATCTGTTTCTGATATCACATCCATTCAACATAGAGAAAAATATTTGAAGAGTTCTCAGCAGCTGACATACCTCACAGTTTTGTAAGGCTGAGATGAGAGATCCATGTCAAACCAACAGAGTTTTCCATCTTTACTCCCAACTATTACATTGTCACCTATACAAAGCAGATTCATAAAGACTGACGCTACCAGGAAAATGACCATAAAAATGCATCAAGGACACAAACCTGCAGGATGGATTGCAATAGATGACACTTCTCGAAGACGAGTCTCAAGCTTTTTAATAAGTGTCAGTTTCACAAGATCATATACACGTACATTCTTCCGAGTAGCAACAAAGAAGATTAAACGAGAAGGGTGGAAAACAGCTGAAACAGCAATTCCGTGCAACTTCTTGAATGGATTCTGTGTTAGTTTCTTTGACAGCTGATGTATAAGTATTGATCTGGAGTCCCGTGTAAAGAAGTCAAGGAATCCAACAGAAGGATATAAAGCCTACAAGTTTGCTGACAAACTTACAAATAATTGCAAGTATATAAAGAAAATATTGAGCAGGTTTACAGAACTATCACATATATAGTTCTAAGACAAATAATTTCAGCCCAAGGATATCATCTGGTACAACTGTTGTGAAGTAGTCACCTTTCCGATGCCATTCAACTGATGACACAGCCTGCCACAGTGGATAAAAATTAGACACAACATTACACACGCATATTTAAGGCGACACAGTATGTTGTAACTTGTAAGTTCACAAAGTACACTGAGAAAAGTGACAGAGATATACCTTGAAGTGTTTTAGCTTGATGCCATCATGTCTACCATGTTGAGCCCAGCTCACAGAAGAAACTTTATTACCTAACATATTGTACATTATAAGGACCAACATACATGAGTTGGCAAAATTAACAGATACGGCATCAGTAGCTCACTTGATTCATCTGTCTCAACTGGTGCTGAAACATGCAGAAGGTCTTTAACCTTTTCTTCATCCTCAGCATTTCCAAGACTTGCATTCAAAAGAACCACATCTTGTCCCCTGAAGCAAAAATAGGTTCAGAATTAAGTGGATTAATGCAATTGAACATTTGGTAAATAAAAAATTTCACTCACACAGCAACAGCCAAGATAGGAAGTTCAGAAATTGGATTCCATGCAACATGCAGGATTGGCTCTTCAAATCTCCAGTCTCTCAGGCATCTACCGCTTTCAATCTCCCAGATACGCACAGTTCCATCAATTGAACCTTCAAACATGAGAATGAAACAATTGACGTTAAGTGTTCAAGATGATAATTTGTCTCACAACTATAGAAAAGAAAACTGTTTTTCATACCAGAAGCAATCAATTGGCCAGATGATTCAATAGAAATTGATGTAACAGGCCCTGTATGGCCCTTGTACTCCAGAAAACAAGTTGTCGGGTACGGCTGCAGGTTTTTCTTGCTTGGAAGCTTAGGCTTTAAAGCTTCAGGATCAATGTTAAGCTGTAGAAGGCAGAAACAGCAAATAATCATTACAAAAGCTTTTAGTCTCAAGAGATGACAAACATAAAAAAATATGTTTGATGGTACAGTGTATGTCCAAACCAACCCTCTTTTTTCGAGTCCTTGGGCACAAGTAAAGGTCAAGACAACGTTCAAAACATTCTTTGACATTCATGTCAGCAGGAACCTCTCTAAGGAACTCATATCTGCCAACATAAACAATGAGAAAATGAAAAACGATAAAATTCAACATTAACCACAAAAAGGTACTCATCACTTATCATATATGATGTTCACAAAGGTGTATAAGCATACCTTCTTGGAATAAATTTAGGACGGTCCTCCTCAAACATGAGGTCATAAGAATTAATCTCTTCCTGTGTAGGAATAAATTCAACAGAAGGACGATACGACATTTCATGCCCTGCACAAAGCAAAATCCCAATCCACACAATGAGGAGAAAAAACATAAACTCACAACCCACACTTGTCATCATACAAATGAACTCATATGAAAGGCAAATTGAACAAGATGATAAAAAGCACAAACAACAGCATTTTCTTCAATTTAAAAGGCATGAAACTCACCAAGTCAACCAGTCACTTGGTTGACTGAGTCCAGATCAGACACCTGGTTAAATGAATAGAACCAAGAAACTGACAAGATTGGCCAAGTCAAACAAGCTTTATCATGATTGAGCCAATTTATATTCTACCAGATGATGTATCTTCGTATATCACAATGATGAAGCAAGTGTTCTGTTTGACGATATATACATACATATAACATGCACATATATATAACATAGAGTTTATAACTTTATACACATGATATAAAGTTCCAAAACTCTCATGTGCAATAGGATGAATATGCATGTACTAATAAAACAAATATGATTAAAATACCAGTTCATATGCACGTATACATCATAATAGACACTATTCAGAAAAAATGCATAACTATCTTCTACAAGTATATTTGCAGATTTAATCTGATATTAGAAATGAAGTTGCCATGACATGGCCAAGTCACAGTGCAGACCATGTATATTTGTGTACCCAGTCACTGGCAATTTCATCACAAAAGGAAGAGGAAAATGTAAGCTACTCCCAAATGCTAGAACAAACATTCCTCAGAAATAAATACAGCATATCTTAAATTTGATACTCAACCAAAAAATATGAGTAAAAAAGGAAAATACCAGGAATTTTTGGTTTTGGAGGTGGGAAATGGCTTGAACCCCTTTCTGCATTATCATTAAGGCTAGAATCATCACCCCACATTAAATAGGACTGATCATTTTCTTCTTTTTGTTCGCAAATTTTTATTAATCCTTTCCTGATTCTTCTAACAAGGCTAACCACCTGCAAAAAGAAGCAACAAGTTCAGGTTATCTCATCCTGAAGCTCTGAGAAAGGAGTTATAGTAACACAACTAAAACTACCTTCTTATGTTCCGATTTTGATGGTATAAAACGCCGCTTTGGCTCTGGAGCATTAGATAATGGATGTCCTTTTCCTTCCCAATCAAACCAGTCAACAGAAGGCTGCATTTATGATCCGAAGATTTAAGGAAGGGGGATGCATGTAAAACACTGGTCAAAGCAAAAACTGAGAAAGTTGACAAGTTAAAGCAAATAAAACCTGTCAAAGCAAGTTTGAATGCATACCTCATAAGGATTGGCATCACCATGTGGAGTCTTTCCTCTTAACAACCTCTGTATAATCTTGGTCTCTTCTTTTGTCAATTCCACTTCTTCATCATTGTATTCATCATATATTCTTCGCCTGAAAAGAGACATAGAATTCTTAAGCCATAAAAGGCTTCTTTCCTCCAGAAGCATCCAAATTTAAACGGTCAAAGAAAGGAAAGAAGGTTGACAGAAAGCATAAAAAAGGTCTAAAAAGCCAGCTTTTTATATTTCATAAATTACACGGGAGTAAAAGTAAAGCGCATAAACAGAAAAAAAAGTATAAAATAAGCTCTAAAAAATTTGACATAAACAGGGAACAATGTCTGCGGTTGTAGCTTTTCAAATTCTATAAATTGGACAGACGTAAAATTGAAGCGCATAAAGGAAAAAGTTCCACATATATAAAAACTATCTCTGTTGTTTCATCTTACCTATTGCTAACTTTCTGCATGACAAGTTCAACAAGAAAAAGCAAATAGCATGAACAGAAACAAAGAAAGTGAACATGAAAGCTCTGGAGACACATGAAAGTTTTGATATTTTTTTGGTCTTTTCTTTTCTTATGGCTTGGCTTACACTTTACATATCTCTGCTATTTCAACTTACCCAATCCTAGTTTTCTGCAGTACAAGTTTAACATAAACAAATAACATGATTTTACACAACAGATTCTTACATAAATACAAGTTTGTTCTGATGAAAAATTTAGGTGAGAAAAAACCTCATGATCTACTGGCATAGCTTTATCAATGAAGTATGCAAGACACACATGCAATGCACAGATGAATACAGGCTCTGAATGCAGCTTACCAGTTCTTTGAATCATCAGTATCTGCTAAAAATGCATCGAGCCTATCCTTTCGGGGTTGCTTTTTTATCTTCTTTCCTGATATGTCATAACCAATGTGTTCCTCGTCCTCATACCATTTCAGTGGGACATCTCCAATAGTATTTCTAGAAGGAACCTACAAAGAAGAGCAATAATTTAAGGATAAATAGACAGAAAACAACAGAAAAATCATCAGCAAAGTGAAACGATTACCATAAATTGCACATTCAAATCATTCATGAAGAGCTATAACTTATAAGATCTATAACATTTGCCTATGTACCTCATCCTCTGAAGAGTCGCTCTCTTCAACTCTTATATGTGGTTCCTCTTCATCGATACCACCATTTTCTCTAACATCAATGCTCTCAAGAGCAACCTATAATGGAGAAACACAATAAAAACAATAACAAAAATCAATGAAAACCATAATAAAAGTAAAACCTATAATATATGAAACACAACAACAATCTTAATGGAAATCCACACATTTGTAATACCAAAAGTTTTGGCCAAAATATCATGATGCCTATTACTCCAGCATTTTCACAAGTTCTGCTCATTAGTAGAGAAGAAGGGAAACAAGCATAATTTGAGAGAGAAGAGAAATAGGACTGACTGCAATTCGCAGACTGCAATTTGAGCTTAGAGCATTATGTGACAGTATAATGAACAAGCAACTATGAAAAACCAATAACCTTGGACAATGATTTTTTTCCCCTAAATATAGGTGACCGTTATATGCAAACTACTACAATCATGGAATCATATTGAAAACAATTCAAAGAACATAGTTTCATCGCCAAGTCGACTTGTCCTAACAAAACACTATAAACGGTAGTATCTCCCATCCAAACACTGCCTTCTGTGCGTGAAAAGACTCCTCACATGGTTCAAACTTCAAAATACTAAAATTTGTAAATGAACAAGCAAAACAGAAAAAACTAAGATTGAGATTAACAACATCAACCACAAGAACAACTAAAGCAACAAGTATTTAAGTGCATGGAAATATAATACACTTCAATCTACAACACACAGAATTTCAACTTCAACAAAAAATACCTTAAGAGTTAATATGAGACACAGAGAAATTAGAATTCATGATTCGGCAATTGAACAAGTCAGATCTTAATATGAAACAAACCCCATAAATCAACAACATAACAGAATTTAAGAAGAAAAGATAGAACTTGCAGCAAATATAAATACAATTTAAAGTTTAAGCACAAATACAAATTGCTGTGTATATATTCGTTAATAAGTTTACCATGGTAAATGAGCCCACACAAAAGATAGCAAAAAGTAGATGTGTTATCCCTTGCTGGCTTCCCTCACTGAAAACAGAAAGCAGCTACATGAGTCAAGGATGATAAACTAAATGTAATATCATTTTCATGAATATCAATATATTCAATTGCGCATGTGCCTCCATATATCACAGTTACACACGTGCACACAATGTTACTAAATGTGATGACAAGAAGCGAGGACCTATCATGAGGCCAGGTATACGTCCCAAGGCTTTGAACCATAAGTTAAGAATGAAAAATTTGGAAAAAAAAACAACTAAAATAGCAAGCACACAAGTAAACAACGATGTAAAACAGTAAAAGAACAAATTTAACTCATATTGACCATCTTTTAAACACACACGCCATGCAAACCACAACTGATTTATACTCATAATGCAAGACAAAACAAGTTCTATTCACAATCACGAAATTATATTCAAAGCATCTAACAAACTTTTGGCCATCCTCAAATAGATTTGTCTTAGCAAAATCTTCTAAACAGTAGTATACCCATGCTAACATACCTTACAAGCGCAGAAAATCTCTTGTCCTAACATCGTACCTTTGAAAAAAAAAAAAAGCCAAGCAAGACCCCGAAAAACACAGGAACGGTTCAATTCTCAACTGGAATAAAGCCCCACAAAAATATAGTTACAGACGGAAACGATTTACCACCTCACGCCCAAAAGGAAATAAAAAAGCTGGAAAATTCCAGGACAGTAGTCGAGGGAAGGACCTACATTGCAGCAAAGAGAAAGGGTAAAGGGCTGCCCTCGGGCAGCCCTGTTTTCAGCACAGAGAGAGAAATGAGGGGGAGGGCCACCAACAGCCCTCACCCATAGAGAGAAGGAGAGGCCGGCGGCAAATCCTCAGACGGAGAGAGAGACAAACATCGACAGAGAGAGATGCCGAGTGAGAGAGAGAGGGACGGAGAGAAGGTTAGAGAAAGAGATACCTGAGGGGCGCCGGTGCCTGCGGTGAGAATCGAGGGCGTGAGTCGGCCTTGAGTCGAAAGGAAGACAGAGAATTAGAGGGAACAGGCGCAGGGTTTCGGTCGTTAAAAACGGGGGAAATAACAAAAAACGCGTGGGCATTTTTTTTTATTTTTTTTAAAACTGTATATATATCTTTTGCGCCTCAGGCCACGAAGCGCTCGATGGTGTTGCGCCTCGCCACAGGGGCATTGATACAAGCACATGTAATCGAATGTGGATTTGAATGCTAGTTTTTTTAAGATCCAAGTTCAATTTGATTATATACTCAATTCAATCTTTGAGCTCAAACTAGACTTGTTTATTTGTTTTGTGCCGACTCGTTAGGGGTTTTTGATTGCCTCAAATCCAACAGATTTTAATTCTGATGTCACGTATAGATCTTTAATCATAGATCTTAAACTTTCAAGATTTCATGTCATTATTTTCAAAGAAGGCTATGATGAAATCATTTGTCTGTAAGATGCATAGATTACATCATGAAATTACATGGTGTACATTTTGCAATTTGTGGACTCCAAGTCTGACCTTGTTTAAGTTGAGGTCCATAAATTTGAGGCAGAGTAAAAATCTATTCATGTTTTCCAAAATCCAAGGGAACATTAAAATTGAGCCATTCGATTTAGAATCTGAATAGCCCAGATCTCTTCTATCTCTCTCACATCATCTCAAGGGGATCTCTGACAGCAGTTTCTAGAAGGCCCATATAGTTTGGGACTCAATGCCTAAGTAAAGGCTGTTTTTTCCTTTATTTGTTTTTCACATTCTCCTGTTTAACAAGACCCCAGCAGTGTTTGCATTGAGGTTCGCGTCCATCCTAACAGGTTATCTAAAGAGTGAACACTATGTTCCGGCAGTTTGACGAGGAAAAGTAGAATTATAAAACTGGACTTTTAACTTTTAAGGGGGTGTTTGACGGCATTGAATTTTGATTATAGAATTAAAAATTCTGGAAACAAAATTCCACCTCAATTGAAATTGAAATGAAAAAAGTCCAGTTATAGTTTCCCTTTGTGTTTGGTAATGTGGAATTTTGATTTCAGAATTGAAAATGACGTGTTTTGACAAAACAGGAATTACAATTCTAGAATTGATGAACTAACACCACATCTTAAAGATAGATGAAAAATTTCTAAGAATTCTGAAAACATAATTTTACCCCTTAGCGTAGAATCACAATTCTAAAATTTTGATTGACGAATTTGCCTATAGTTTGAGAATCAAAATTCTTCATTTGATAACACGATTCCTATTTCATCGAAAATGAGAATTTTAATTCTTGAATTCTGCAATTCTCATCAAATACAAATGCCCCCAAGTCACCAGACTCTTCTATTTTACTACCGCACTAGTCGCATCTAGTCAGGTGCACACTAGACATGGGTGCGGCTCTTGCTCGCACTTGAGCACAATTAGAATGTCATATTACTAAATTAGTATGTTGTTATGATATTTTCCTATGCAATACAATTATTCAAGTATGTTATATACATTAATAACTATATTGTAATAATAATATATACATGCTTATTCTGTTATATATATAATAAATTAAAAAATAATAATTATCAAATATCCTTGCCGCACCGCCGCACCTAAATTTTTTAGGATGAACCGCTCCAGCACCTGCACCCTGCATTCTGGTGACATAGAATGCCCCTAAAGGTAAGAGAAAATTATTGGATGAATGTTTAAAACATGTATGATCTGCATCCATGCGCCATATTGCTGACATATGATTCGCTACAATGGCCACAAGATATGCATTAATATGGTCCGTACATGATACGTGTATGCATCTCATTTTGTTGATATTTTTGGTACAATAAATGCGTTAGTGCACATATCATATGTGCATGTGCATGTGCATGTGCATGTGCATGTGCATGCATGTCATAGTCCGAGTACTAAATGCAAGATTCTTCTTCAACTTGAAGGTTATAAAGTCTCCATGCAAAACATTTTCCATATTTGCCTATGGAGAAAAAAATCCATATTTAGAATAAAAATTTATTCCACAGCTTAGTTTCTTAAGGTATTAGAGTGCACGCTGGCTATACAGTGTCAACATCGTTTGTGGATTGGACTAAAATTAAGATGGGACTAAAATTTATTCCAATTGAATCCGATCACGTATGAAACTGGCGATGTTGATAAGATTATTTTCCCTTTTCCAAACTCGTTCCAGTCTCATACGTGATCGGATTCAATAGGAATCACATGGTAATATCACAATGGTATACAAGATGAAAAAAATCACCTGGCTTTGTAGGGCATGGCACATGGAGCTCACTTGTGTTTGATGTCCTCATATCTTAGGTCAAACGCTGACATAAGATCCCTTTTATGTGGGTTGCACTGCATAAACAAATACCATATGGAAGAGAGGACTTGAAATCGTTGGCCTACAACTAAAACCTCATATATAAGACTAGATGGGAGGGAAGTCCATGAATCTAATCGTTGGCCTACAAGGCAAGGTGAACAACGACAACTTTATTTTGCCTGAAAAAGGTCAATAATATGAATTTAACATAAAAAATGCCTCCACCCTCAGGTTCCATAATGTGAGAGAGAGAGAGAGCAGATCTTGACCTTAAACAAAACTTCAGGTTGGAAAAAACAAAAAAATGTAACTGTTCATAAGTGCCTATTTTGCAAAGAGACCAATTTGTAACTGTGACATGATACGTCATTATCTTTTTTGAGCACATTCATAAAACACTTAATTTAAGCATTTCATGAATTTGCTCTAATTTCTTTTGGCATATTCATAGAATAGTTACAAGTTGTTCTCATTGCCAAACTATCCCTAAAAGGTATAGAAGAGAGCAGAAGCACTACAGAGTTTGATAAGAATGCACTTTCCTTTCAATAAGAGATCAGATAAGTACCAGCATTCTGTGGTGTGTATAAAAAAATATATTTTAATAGAAAAATGGAAGATTGAGCAAGAGACATCAATAAAAGAAAAAGAAGAGTTTAAAAAAATCAAAGAAAGGTATCAAAGAGAGAGAGAGAGAGAGAGAGAGAGCATGCAAGAGAGAGAGAAAAAGATTTTAATAGATGAATCAAAGAGGGAGAGAGGGAGAGAGAGAGAGAGAGAGAGAGAGAGATTAATAAAAAATAAGACATTTTAAGAGAGACTTGAAGAGGGAGAAAGGTTAAAAAAATCTAAGAGAAACTTTAAGTGAAAAATAAAGGAGAGAGAAAGAGTATCTAATAATAGTCTACTCCCAAAAAGATAGCCCTTCCCATTGTTAGTATAAGCCCAGAGGAAATAGTCTACATAGAAGAAGTTGATGAAAGTGGCTCTTCTCGTTCTCTTATTTCAATCATATTGAGGATGTACTTCTCAAGTAAAATACACTTTTGAGACACTAATAAAATGGTCAATAGGTGATTATCAAGAAAATGAAGAAAACCATGTGGTTAAAATTTTGGTTTAAAAATAAAAGAGTAAGTAGCAGAGATGTTAAGAGAGAAATCAAAGAGAAAGAGAGGTGAGAAAGATTAATAAAAGACAAAAAAAGAAAAATAAATTTTAAGAAAGAAATCAAAGAGAGAGATTAATAAAAGAGACAAAAAAATATATTTTAAGAAAGAAATAAAAAAGAGAGAAAGATATTAATAAAAAAGAGAAAATACTTTAAGAGAGAAATAAAAGAGAGAAAGAAACTGAAAAGATAGAGAGACCAAGATTGTTAAAGGAGAGAGAAAGAGATATTGAAAGAGAGATTAAGAGAAGAGAGAAAAATAAATACTTTAAGATGAAAGTTAAATAGAAAGAGATTAATAAAAGGAGAAGAAGAGAGAAAAATGGGGAGAGACAGTGAGAGATTAATAAAAGAGAAGAAATTAAGAGAGAAATCAAAGAGAGAGATAGAGATCAACAAAAAGAGGAAAAAAGAGATTTTAGAAGAGAAATCAGAAAGAGAATCCAAAAAAGAGAAAGAGAGGTTAACAAAAGAGAGAAAGATATGTCAGATGATTTCTGAAGGTCTGCTGCACTTCAGCACTTGTCTCGTTTCCTTTGCCATCATTTTTTGTGTGTAAAGAGCTCATTCATTTCTTGGTTCCTCATTCTTTGTCTTTCTGAAGCTGTTAAAGGGAAGACGCAGATGGTGTTATATAAATTCGTTCAAGCTATGATTTGTCTGTTCAGCGTCCACCAAACATTAAATTTTTACCTCAAAAAAATTTACAAGCCATCAAACATGGCTTGGATTAGGAAAAAGTAAAACTTTTCTGACCTTACATTTACCTTACATTTTTTTCCTTTGATGCGCCATCAAATGGGCCCTAAAAGATGTAAACATAGCCTAAGAGTTTGAAGGTGAATTTTAAGGCTGTGCGCATGGCAGAGATCAGTTGGAGTATTGCTCTAACTTGTCAATTAGCATTAATGCTTGAACTTGGCCCTTGATTTAATTTATTTGCTGGAGAGCCAGAAGCAGGAGAAAGTGACTAGGAGGTAATTGACAAATTACAACACGTGTCCTAAAGAAACATGAAAAAAATTTATAAAATTTTAGAATCATAATTCCACCCCCTATGGTACAATCACAATTCTAGAATTTTAATTCAACAATGAACCAATAATTCGAGAATCAATATTCTTCGATTGATAATACAATTGTCATTTCAGCAAAAAAATAAGAATTTTTACTATAGAAATCCACAATCCTGGCTTAGTCAAATACTCACTTTGGGATTCAATATATCTGATTTGAATCGCTTATCCAATCTGATTAAGAAGTCAGATCAGATTCACCTTTAGGAAACGACATCCGATCGAATTCAGTTATACATAAATGTAAGATCAGTTTCGGATATAGATTCAGATCAAATTTATTTTTAATATCCTATATTCAATGCTATTACTTTTTGAAAATAGGTGAATTTTGGTTCAATATTCACATTGGGATTCTGATGTGAATGTAAAAATAGGATCCGGATCATATTTGGATTGTAAAATTGGATTTCATTTCAGATTTGGAAATTATTTTTTTGTTTGTACTAGAATCCAAATAGAGATAGATGCTAATAAAAGTGAGAAAAAAGATTTTAAAGGAGAAATCAAAGAGAGAGAGAGATCTGTGGAAGATAGGGAAAGCAAGATCTTAAGGGAGAAATTAAAGAGAAAGGGTGATTAATAAAAGAGGCAGAAAGATAGATTTTAAGGGTAAAATGAAAGAGAGATTAACAAATCCGAGGGAGAGCCGGAGACTAATAAAGAGAGAGAATGGAAGTTTTTAAGAGAGTTGGAGGGAGAGATCAAAGAGAGAGACTAATAAGCGAGTGAAAAAAAGATATTTTAACATAGAAATAGAGGAGAGAGATTAATAAAAGAAAGAAAAATGGAGATTTTAGAAAAGAAATCAAAGAAAGACATCGAAGAGAGAGGGAGAGAGATTTTAAAAAGGAGAAAAATATATTTTAATAGACGAATCAAAGAGGGAGAAAGTGATATTTAAAAGCCAGAGATAAGTTGGGGTGAGAGAGAAAAGATATGGAAATTGGATATATATAAGAGATATGTTTAGGGCTGCACAATGAGTCGAGCCAACTCGGGCTCGACTCAAACTCGCTCGGAAAAACTCGACTTGAGGTCTACTCGTTTATAAACGAGCCGAACTCGAGCTTAAACTTATACTCGAAACATTAAACGAGTTGAGTTCGAGTTGTACGAACTCGACTCGTTTTTTGTTTATTACGTTTTCATTTTTAACACTTTCGTTTTGACTTCTCCCTGTCACTCTCTCATAGAATTTTTAACAAATCATGAGCCATTCGTCAAACTCTTCCATGCCCTGGTTCAAAGACGGTTTGTATCTCTCGCACTCTGTTTTGCATCATCCTCTCTCTTTCTTTCTCTTTTATATGGTTTTCCATCTTTTGAAGAATGTGTAGGTAACAAAGAGGTTTGAAGAGGAAGCCGATGGCATGGATCAAGAAAATGCACAAAGCAGTAATCAATCTCTTCCTTAAATTTCATTTTGTTTGAGAAACATCTTCCTGGTTGAGTTTGAATTGGCACTTCGGCACATAGTTTTTTTTCATGGTGGATTTTGTTTGCCTACATTTTGCCTTTTTTAGTTGTACCATAGAATTTGCTTTGGTGTCATAAATGAATTAAATGAGTTGACATAAACAAGTTTAAAAAAACAAGTCATAAACGAGTTAATCGAGTTATGGGAGTCGAGTTCGAGCTTGACTCTGTATAATCGAGTCGAGCTCGAGCTTGTGTCAAGGAGCTCGATGAGCCGAGTCGAGCTCGCGCTGGAGCTTGAGCTGGGCATGTGTGCAGCCCTAGATATGTTAAGAGAGAACTTGGACAAAGAGAGAGAGGTTAAAAAAGTGAAAGAGAGACTTCTATTGAAATGAGAGAGAAAATGTAACCGGAGAGAGAGAGAGAGAGAGAGAGAGAGAGAGAGAGAGAGAGAGAGAGAGAGAGAGAGAGAGAGATAAAAAGAGGTTTAAAGAGGGAAATGGAAGAGAGCTAGAAAGAGAGGTTTAATTTAATAAAGATATATAATTTTTTTTGTAGAAACTAAAATTGCGAGTTTAAAAAATAATTTTGGATATTTACCAACTTTATCATTTTTTATGTAGGTTGGAGAGGAACTAATGTTCATTGAAAAGCCTAAGGTAAGTCTCCAAGACGTTCTTAGGGCCTTATTTTGAATAACTTTTGAACCAGTTTAGAGTTATCAATATATACATTATAACTTTTTAATATATGAGTAAATATTAAAGAAAATTTCTTTTAAAAAAAAAAATTACGAAAATATGGCCTTCGGATCCCTAAGAATGGGGGGAAGCCCAATTGTTGGGAAGAATCATCCACTCTAGAAGAAGTTGACAAAAATAGCTCTTCTCATGCTCTTGTTGTACTTCAATCCTATTGATCATGTAATTGTCAAAGAAAATACTCTATTGGGAATAGAATAGTCAAAAGATAGTTATCAAGAAAATGAAGATAAAAATGTGGTTAAAGTGATTTAAAACTAAAAAAGTAAGAAATAAAGATTTCAAGAGAAAAATCAGCAAGAGAATAAGAGAGAGGGAGAGAGAGATTAATAAAATAGAGAGAAAATGAGATTTTAAGGGAGATTAATAAAAGAGAGATGTTAAGAGAAAAATCAAAGAGGGAGTGACATTAATAAAAGACAGAAAAAACATTTTAGGAGAGAAATAGAAGATAGAGAGAGATTCAAGAGAGGGAAAAAAATTGAAGAGAATTGATAAAGAGAGAGAAAGAGAGATCGGGAGAGATATTAAGTGTAGAAAGAAAAAAAGGATGTTAAAGTGGAAAATTAAAGTGAGAGAGAAATGCACAAAGAGCAAAGAAGAAAAATTTTAAGTGAGAAGTTGGAGAAAGAGAGTGAGAGAGAGATTAATAAAAAAAATTAAGAGAGAAATCAAAGAGAGGGGGAGATAGAGATCAATAAAAAAAGAGAGAAAAAGAGAAATTGGAGAGAGAAAACAAAAAAGAGAAACAAAGGTTAATAATAGAGAGAGAGAGAGAGAGAGAGAGAGAAAGAGATTTTAAAAGAGAAACTGGGAAGAGAGAGAGAAAGATTGGAAGAGTGATGAGACCAAAGAGAGATGGACTAATAAAAGAGAGAAAAATAGACATTTCAAGAGAGAAATGAGGGAGAGAGAGATCCATTAATAAAAGGCAGAAGAAAAAGATATTTTAAGAGAGAAATCAAAGATAAACATAGATTAATATATAAAAGAGAGAAAAAAAGAGATTTTGAAGGAGAAATCCAAGAGAGAGAGAGAGAGAAATTGAAAAGAGAAAAGTTAATAAAAGAGACATAAAGAATATTTGAAGAGAGAATTCATAGAGAGGAAGAACGAAAGAGAAAGAAAGAGCAAAATCACCAAAGAGAAAGAAAGAGGAAGACTAATAAAAGAGAAAGAAAGATTTTAAGAAAGAAATCAAAGTGAGAAAAAGAGAGAATCATAGAGAGAGTGTGACATTAAAAAAGAAAAAAAGATACTTTAAAAGAGAGATAGAGATTAACAAAAGAGAGAGAAAATGAGATTTTAAAAGAAAAATTGAAGAGAAAGAAAGACAAAAGGAGATAAATAAAAAAGAGAAAGAAAGGTAAATAAGAGAGAGAGAGAGAGAGAAGAAGAAGACATTTTAAGAGAGAAAGCAAAGAGAAAGAAATCAAAGAAAGAGAGGGAGAGAGATATTTAAGAAAAAGTGTGAAAGTAATAAAAAAAAGCGAAACAGAGTGGCTGCGGTACATGGGTTGCCGATCATGGTGTGCTTCATCACCGGTGGGCTGAGCTGTTGCCATCGGTACAGCCGCAAAGGGGAAGAAGCAGAAAGGGAAATCAACAAGACGAACCATTAGTGCTGATGGCAAAAAGGTGACATCAGTAAAAATTGGCAATAAACACCCACGGAAGAAGAAGGAATATCATCAGTGGTTCTTTGATAATTACTGATGAACAACGAGTTTGTCACTCATTCTCCTAAAAATCACTGACGGATTGTCCCAGCCATTTCTAGAAGTAGAGATTCGTCACAAATAATTGACGTGATAACTGGCCGTCAGTGATGATTTTTTGTAGGAAGTCAGTAAATGTAAAAGTTTTCTAACAACCGATCGACACCATTCTTAAAAAATTATATTTACTGACAACTCTTTTAACTTCGTCAGGAAGTGTCATGTGTACTGATGGGTGATACATCCAAACCATGCAAGAAGGGTCAGAAAACATAAAAATAGGCAATGGTGGTAAATTGGACCCACCCTCATGGCTGAATGAGGAGATCAAAGCTTGGCGACCACAAACCGAGCCTAAGGGTGACACTAAGTGTCAAGGGCAGCAACGAGCGTATGCCAACGATGGACCCTACTACCAATATGTATATTTATTTTCATGCTCAAACATAACATATGCATGTGAGTGAGATAACAAATAGATAAAACAAATCAGTATGAGATAACAAAATATTTATGACATAATGAAATAACGAACGGAATGCTAAAAATAAGTAAGAAATGATGTTTATGAGATAATAAAATATTTATGAAATAATGAGAAAATGTTATAAGCAGAAAAAAAAATGAAAATGGAGTTTTTTACTGTTTAACGGGATATATTGGTCATAACCAATTGCACATACCAAGTAACAAATTTTATCTTTATTGAATCTTCAAATCTTCCTTTTGCAGATCGCATTTTTACCCTTACAAAAAAAAAAAATCATTTTGTATTAATCATGTGCTTTTTTGTTATATTTAAAATGGTACAATAATTTACATACACGGAGGGGCGTATGTTTGAGCAAAAACAGAATGAAGATAAGAATGTTGTTAAAGATGTAGTTTAAAACTAAAAAAGTAAGAAATAAAGTTTTTAAGAAAGAGAGGGAGATTAATAAAATAGAGAGAAAGTGGTATTTTAAGAGAGATTGATAAAAGAGAGATTTTAATAGAAAATCAAAGAGAGAGAGAGAGAGATTAATAAATGACAGAAAGAAACATTTTAAGAGAGAAATATAAGATAGAGAGGGATTCAAGACAAGGAAAGAAATTCAAGAGATAGAACTGGTAAAAGAGAGATAGATTTTAAGAGAGAGGCAAAGATACATAAGGAGAGACATTAAGTGAAGAAAGAAAAAGAGATGTTAAAGAGGAAAACTAAAGAGAGAGATTAATAAAAGAGACAAGAAGAAAGATTTTAAGAGAGAGAGATTAATAAAACAGAAAAATTTTAAGATAGAAATCAAAGAGAGGGGGAGATAGAGATCAATAAAAAAGAAAGAGAAAAAGATAAATTGGAGAGAGAAAACAAAACAGGAGATAGAGAAATTTTATAAAATAGAGAGCAAGTGAGAAAGATAAAGGGACAGAGAAAGAGAGAGATTTTAAAAGAGAAATTACGGAGTGAGAAAGAGTAAGATGAAAATTAATAAAAAACAGAAAAAGGTATTCTAAGAAAGAAAATGAAGAGGGAGAGAAAGAAAGATTGGAAGAGTGAGTGAGATCCAAGAGATGGATTAATAAAAGAAGAAAAACAGACATTTTAAGAGAGAATTTAGAGATATATATATTAATAAAGAGGAGAGAAAAATCGAAGAGTGAGAGTGTAGGGAATTAGTAAGAAAGAGGAAAAAAATTAAGAGACACATTGAAGAAAGAGGGAGCAACAAAGATTAATAAAGAGAGAGAATGAGATGTTAACAGAGAAATCTAAGAGAAGAAAGATAGACTAATAAACGAGAGAGAAAAATTATTTTAACAGAAAAATAAAAGAAAGAGATAATAAAAGAAAAAAAGATTTAAAAATGAAATCGAAGAAAGATATCAAAGAGAGAGAGGGAATGCATAAAAGAGAGAGAGTAATAGATCTTAATATATGAATCAAAGAGAGAGAGAGAGAGAGAGATCTCAAGAGGGAAGATAAAAAAATAAAGAAAAAAAAGAATTAAGTGAAAAATAGTAGAGAGAGAAAGAATAGCCTACTCCACAAGAGAAAACCCCTCCCATTGTTGAGTATGGGAGGAAGCCCAGACTAGACCTGAGCATCGGGCCGGCCCAGCCCGATAAGAGTTTTATTGGGCTCGGGTCGGCCTGATGCCAGAAACCCGAGCCCAGGCATGGGCTCGGCCCGATTAAAATAAAAATATTTTTAAATAAAAAGTAAAAATTTTTGAAGATAAAATATATTTTTAATAAGAAAATATATATTATTTTTAAATAAAATAATAAAAAATTAAAAAATAATCGGACCGAACCGATCCCCATTGAGCCAGCTTGGGCCGGTTTTTTTGGGCCCGGGCCTTGGCTCGAAAAGGCCGAGTACCAGGTACTAGGGCCCCACGCCTAGGCTTAGGCGGAGACTATGAGTAAGAATACCTCTTTTTGTGCTGTTGTTGTACACTTTTGGAACACTAATAGAATTGTCAAAATCAATAGGTGATTTATGAAAAGAAAGAAGAAAAAAATGTGGTTAAAATTGTGGTGTAAAAATGAAATATTGAATATTAAAGATTTTAAGAGATATATCAAAGAGAGAGAAAGAAAAATTGTAAGAGAGGGATTAATAAAAGAGACAGAAAAAGAGATTTTAAGAGAGAAATAAAAAAAAGATTTATTAATAAAAAATAGAAATAAACTTTAAGAGGCAGATAAAGAGCGATTCAAAAGAGAGAAAGATATTAAAGAGATAGAGAGATAGATAATGGAGAGAGAAAGAGATTTTAAAAGAGAGAGATATATATAGAGGAGAGAAAAAGAGAGATTTTGAAAGAAAAATTAAAGAGAGAGAGATAGATTCTGGGTGAGCGAGAGGTATTATCTCATCCCCCGGAAAAGGTCCGAAGGCCCTCCCATTCCCCTTGCCTCCGGGGTCCTGAGCTGCGTCGGTGTCAGCGATAGCAACGGTGCACCCTTCAACTTGGATGAAGCGCCCTACCACTTTAAGACACAAGAATCGAACTAGAGACCTGCCTTAATACAGGCCCCTACCTCGACCAGCTACGCTATGCCCCTTGAGACAGATAGAGAGATAGATTAATAAAAGATAGAAGAAGAGAGATTTTAAGAGAGAAATTGGACAGAAACAAAGAGAGATTAATAAAAGAGAAAGATAGATTTTAAGAGAGAAATCAAAGAAAGAGAGGTAAAGATAAAAAAAAAAGAGAGAAAAAAAGAAGATTTTAATAAAAAAATTTGAAAGAGAAACCAAAAAGAGGATGGGCGCTAAAGCCCCTATTGAAGCCGGCACCGCGCTGGTGGTAATAAAAGAGGGAGAGAGAGAGATTGAGAGGAATAGATAGATCTTAAAAAAGAAATAAAAGAGAGAGATAGGGATTAATGAAAGAGAGAGAGAGATATTGTCTAAGCTAGAAATTATATATATATATATATACACACATATATATATATAATATATCTAGGAGAGAGAAAAAGATATTTAAGAAAGAAATCAAAAGAGATAAACAGATTAATCTTTGAGAGAAATCAAAAGAGATAGATATTACCAACCAATTTAGGCATGCTTCTGTCAGTCTCTCTCTTTGATTTTTTTCTTAAATTTTTTCTCTTTTTATTAATCTTCTCTTACTTTCTCTCTTTTATTTCGCTCTCTATGATTTTTCTCTTCAAATATTCTTTTATCGAATTCTTTTTTGATTTGTCTCTCTCTTTAGTTTCTCCTTCAAAATCCTTTTTTTCCCCTTTTATATATTGATCTCTGTTTATCTCTGTTTGATTTCTTTCTTAAAATATTTTTTCTCTTTTTTTGTTAATCACTCTCTCACTCTCTAATTTTTTTCTTAAATGTCTCTTTCCGTCACTTTTACTAATCCCTCTCTCTTCTTTTTAAAAATTTAATTTTTCTCTTTCTTTTATTAATATCTCTTTCTCACTCTTCAGATCTTTCTTTCCCTCTCTCACTATCTCTTCAATTTCTTTTTTAGAATAATTTTTATTATTCTTCCAATCCCCACCCGCCTCACCCTCCCTCTGTGGCTCTCTCTTCCTTCTCAATTTCTTTTTAATATATATATATATATATACATATATATATATATATATCTATCTTATTAACCTCTCTTTTTGTTCTTGTTTTCTCTCTCCAATTTCTCTTTTAAAATATCACTTTTTCTTTTTTTTTTTATTGCTCTCTTTCTCTCTAACTCTCTCTTAAATTTTTTTCTGCTTTATTAATATCTCACTCTCTTTGTTAGATTTCTCTCCCTCTCTCTCTTTGATTTTTCTCTCTTTTGTTGAGTTATCTCTCTTTAATTTTCCTTTTTAACATATCTTTCCGTCTTTGATTCATCTATTAACTATTTTTTCTCTCTTTTATAATCTCTCTCTCTTCTATATCTTTCTTGCATTTTATTTTAAATATCTCTTCTTCTTTCTTTTATTAATCTCTCCCTCCTCTATTTCTATGTTAAAATATGTTTTTCCCTCTCGTTTATTAGTCTCTTTCTTTGATTTCTCCCACGGATTTCTCTCTTAAAGTTTCTCATTCTCTCTCTTTTATTAGTCTCTATAATTTTTTTGTCTCTTTTAATTTCTCTTTTTATTTTTCTCTTGTTCTTTTGTTAATCTCATTTCATCTCCCTCTTTGATTTTTCTCTTAAAATTTCCCCTTTGACTCTTATATTAATCACTTTTTCGCTTTAATTTCTCCCTAAGATCTCTTTTTCTCTATCTTTCATTGATTTCTCTCTCTCTCTCTCTCTCTCTCTCTCTCTCTCTCTTTCTCTCTCTCTCTCATTTCCCCCTTAAAACCTTTTTTCTCTCTTTTATTAGTACCCATCTGTACTTGGGTTTAAGTACAAACAATATGAACAAAAAAACAATATCCAAATCCAAAATTAAATCCAATTTTATAATTTGAATCTGATCCAAATACAATTTTTACATTCATATCATAATACCAATCTGAATATTGAACCAAAGTGACCTATTTTCAAAATGTAATAGCATAACATATAAGATATTTGGTTAAAAATAAATTTGATCTGGATTAATGTCCTAATCCTCTTAAATATTTATGTATAACCGAATCCGACCAGATGTCATTTCTTAACACTAAATTCAATCTGATTTCTTAATCAGATTGGATATGCAATTCAAACCAGATATATTGTCTTTCCTAAGTGAGTATTTGATGAGGCCAGAATTGTGGATTTCAAGAATCAAAATTCTCATTCTTTTATGCATCGAGATTTGCATTATCAATTGAAGAATATTGATTCTCGAATTATTGGTTCATTGTTCAATCAAAGTTCTAGAATTGTGATTGTACTTTAGGGGGTGGAATTATGATTCTAAAATTCTATTTCTCTCTTTTATTAATCAATCTCTCTTTATCTCACTCACTCTTCCGGTCTTTGTTTTTCTCTCTCTCTCTTCATTTTCTTTCTTAGAATACCTTTTTCTCTTTCTTTATTAATCCTCTCACTCCCTCCCCTCTCTTTTTCTCTTTTCAATTTCTCTTTTAAAATTTCTCTCTTTTATTAACCTTTCTTTCTCTTTTTCTCTCTCTTTTTTTGATATCTATCTTTCCCTCTCTTTGATTTTTTGCTTATATTTTTTTTCTGTTTTATTAATATTTCTTTCTCTCTCTAATTTATCTCCTAAAATTTTCCATCTTCTCTCATTTATTAATCTCTCACTCTCAATTTCCTCCTTAACATCTTTCTTTTTATTTCTTCTCTTAGTCTCTCTCCCAATCTCTCTCTCTCTCTCTCGCTTAAACTCTCTTTCTCTCTCTTTTATTATCAATTCTATCTCTTCATTTTCTTTATCTCTCCTGAACCTCTCTTTATTTTATATTTCTCCCTTAAAATCTTCTTTTTCTGTCTTTTATTAATCTCTTTCTCCCTCTCTCTTTGATTTTTCTCTTAAAATCTCTCTTTTACTAATCTCACATAAATTCTCACTCTTTCCATTTTATTAATCCCTCTCACACTCTCTTTCTCTGTCGCTGATGTCTCTCTTAAAATCTTTATTTCTCACTTTTTTTGGTTTTAAACCACATCTTCAACCACATTCTTATCTTCATTTTCTTGACAACTATCTATTAACATTCTATTTAGTGTCCCAAAAGAGTATTTTCCTTGAGTCATCAATATAATTGAAGTCCAACAACAGCACAAGAAGAGCTATTTTCATCAACTTTTTCTAAATTAGATGATTCTTCCTGACAATCTGGGCTTCACCATACTCAAGGATCCAAAGGGCATATTTTCATACTTTAAAATAAAAAGAAAAATTTTATTTACTATTTACACATATATTAGTTTTTTTCTATACGTGTATATGTTGATAGCTTTAAACAAGTTCAAAAGTGTTTCGAAATAAACCCCTAAAGAAGCCTTGGAGACTTGCCCTAGTCTTTTCAAAAAACACTAGTTTCTCTCCAACCTACATAGGAAACGATGAAGCTGATAAATTTCTAAAATTATTTTTAAAGTTACAAATTTAATTTCTACAAAAAATTAAGATATTTTGTCATTAAAGCAAACTTCTCTTTTTCCCTCTATTTGATTTCTCTCTCAAAGCCTCTTTTCTCTCTCTTTTATTAATATGTTTCTCTCTCACCAATTTCTTTCTTTCTCTTCTTTTCACTTAAAGTTTCTCTTTCACTTTCTTTTAACCACTCTCTCAAATTCTCTCTTAAAATGTCTCTTACATTCTTTTATTAATCTCTCTCTCTCTCTCTCTCAGCCTAATCTCAGGCTTTTAAATATCCATCACTTTCCTTCTTTGATTCATCTATTAAAATGTATTTTTTCTCTTTTTTATAATCTTTATCTTCGATGTCTTTCTTCAATTTATTCCTTCAAATCTCTCTTTTTATTTCTTTTATTAATCTCTCTCTTTTATATTTCTAGGTTAAAATATCTTTTTGTCTCTCCCTTTTCAATATCTCTCTTTGATCTCTTTCTCTCATGGATTTCTCTTTTAAATCTTGACTTCTCTCACTTTTATTAATTGCTGTCTCTCCCTCTCTCTTCAATATTTCTTAAATTTTTTTCCTCTTTTTTATTAATTTCCCTCCCTCTCTCACTCTTCAATTTATCTCTCTTCTTTAAATCTCTTTGTCACTTTCAATTTTTTTCGTTATTTCCTCTTTCTATTGTTAATCTCTCTTCATCTTTCTCTTCCAGCTTTCTCTTAAAATCTCTTTTTCTCTCTCTCTTTTACGAAGGACTTTTTTGCCTTTATTTCTCTCTTCAGATATCTCTTTCTCCAGTTTTTTTGTGACCACTGTCTCTCTCTCTTGTCAACATCTATCTCTATTCAAATTAAAGCATGAACAAATATATATATATATATATATATATATACAATTCCAAATTGAAATATGCACCTTGTGAATTTGTGTACATGTTATAAACATATTTATTGAATGAGATCTAATAATTTATTAAAGGAGCGAGGGGCCCCATATAACATCTCTCTGAATATCCTAAATACCCCATCTAACATCTCTCTGAATATTTTACCTTAATCCTAACTCTCATTCCAATTATGAGGGCGTGGTGTTATTAGTGATTATATATATATTAGTGATTATTGTTAACACTAATATATATTGTTAACATCATATAACATCCTAACTCTCATTCGACTTTGGGGCATTTGTAAGTACGTAAGTCTTCAAGCTTCGAGAGGCAGGCGATCTGTTGTTGTGCATCAGTAGGACTTGTTGTTTCATTTGGATGGAGAGAAATATTATTGACATCCACCAGAGACTTGAGATTGGGGAAGTCTTCAAGCCATAGTGTTTTCAGTTTCCGGAGGCATTGCCAGTGGCCTCCCAAGCTGTTGTCCTCAGTAAAACCTTTTAGGAACAATGTCTCCAGTTGGGAGAGGCCCCACACCCAGTCTGGCACCTTTCCCCATTTGAGATCTCCGGTATTGGTGCCCTTCAAAGACAGAAGCTTGAGGGAGGGTAGAAATGTTGATACCTCCGATGGCAATAGCGTTGATTCCAAAGCCGTTGTGTCCAATCTCAATTCAATGAGGTTAGAAAGGTGTTGAAGCCATTTCCTTCCCAATCTTGCATTTGGGCAATCCCGCACCGTCAGCTTTTGAAGTTGAGTCGCTTGACTGTCATCCCCCATCAGCTCATCAATCCAGCCTTCTGTCCGCATCTTTGGACAATTCCGAAATTCTGCCTCTCGTAGGCATGGCATAGAAGTAAGTGTTGTTTTCCCTGATGCAGCTTCTGGCCACCCCTCCCAGTTGGCCAAATTTTGCATTCCCAGTACCTCAAGTGAAGGAAGGCTAGTAGGGAGCTGTGTCAGAGCGTTCAGCCTATACAACGTCAACTCTTTTAAAGCTGGCATGTGATCATCACCTACTTGCTCTAGGCTGCCACATGGAGACAAATCCAACGACTCCAAGGCGGGCATATTAGCAAGAGTCTTCAGCATACTACATATGCGCACCTCCAATGACATGAGTGCTGGCATCTCAGCTAGGCTGCCACAATCTCTCACTTTCAACGACTCCAAGGTTGGCATATTAGCAAGAGTCTTCATCATATTACATCCGCTCACCTCCAATGACCTGAGTAAAGGCATCTCAGCTACTTGCTCTAGGCTGCCACAATCTATCACCTCTGACCACTCCAAGGCCGGCATGTTAGCAAGGGTCTTCAACCCATTGCATCCATTCACCTTCAATTTTTTCAATGATTTAATTCCTATAACAGTTGCCAACAATGGTCAACGCCGCAGCTGTAGTGCCCGCAGCTCCTCATAGTTGGTTTCCAAATACCACGCAGGCCTATCTCCTACATAATCACAAATTTTCAACCTCTCTATGCCATGTGGAGGTTCCAAAGCTTCCAGCAAACCCCTCTGTTCAGAAGCACTATCCACTTCATCATCCTCTCCCACCTCAGAAGCACTATCTTCAGAAGCAATATCCACTTCATCATCCTCTCCCACCTCAGAAGCACTATCTTCAGAAGCACTATCCACTTCATCATCCTCTCCCACCTCAGAAGCACTATCTTCAGAAGCACTATCCACTTCATCATCCTCTCCCACTTCAGAAGCACTATCTTCAGAAGCACTATCCACTTCATCATCCTCTCCCACCTCGAAGTTTAGTTCCACACCAATTAGCTCATGCTTCTTATTAAGTTGCGCTTTCTCTGCGTCAATTACTTTCACCCTTCCCCCACCCAAACCTTCTACTAACAATTCCCCTTTCAGTTTGTTCAAGTTTTCTATTTCCCTAATATTGCATCCTCTTCTTTCATCTTTGTCATCGCATACTAGAATCCTATGCAATGTCCGTAAATTGGTAAGTTTTCCCAAGCCTTCTGCCATAAATTGCAAATTCCATGTCTTTTCCAGCCCAAGATACCTCAAGTTGCACAGTTCACCCATTTCCTTTGGCAACTCTCTAATTTTGCTGTAAGTTAAATCCAATGTTTGCAAGTTATGGAGTTTGCCAATTGAACTGGGCAACCTTCTCACATTAGACTTGCTTAGATCGAGATATTTTAAAAGTGGAAGGAATTCAATGGAGTTCGGTAGCTTATACATCCGACAACCCCTCAATGACAACACCCTCAACCACTTGCAATTGGTGAATTCTACCGAAGACAAGTACTTACTCCACAATATTGTCCGCACCTTATTTGCTGCTCCTGTGGCGTTACATTGCATGGCTGCTTCTGCATCGTCTACACCAAGTAATGATAGATGGCGGGTGTACTCAGTAGCATAAGCATGCCTATATACCTTTCCGCCTATATACGAGGCAAGGTCATGCAAAATGTCATGCAATTTGAGATCCTTATCATCGGTTTCTTCAATCATGAACCGCTTTATCAAATCATCAATCCATTGGTTAGCAGTCACTTCCACATCAATGTCGTTGTTTTGGTCAATCAATCCATGTGCAACCCATTGCTTGACCAAACTCCCCTTTTGAATCTCATAATCCTTTGGATAAATGCAACAATATGTAAAACAACTTTTCAAATAGGTTGGCAAGTCATCATAGCTCAGCATGAGACCAGGAAGAATGCTACCGTATATTTCAGAAGATGGTGAGGCAGGCATCTTCCAATCCCAGATCTCACTCTTCTCAACGCTTTCCCAGATGCCTTTCGTCATATCTTTTGTACGCATTGAGGACTCTACGGTTCAGACTACAAGCGGCAACCCACCACACTTGGCCACTATCCTCTCCCCAATACCTTTCAAATTGTAACTCACCAACTCATTTTCTTCTTTCTGTGCCCCATCCAGAAACAAGCTCCAACTTTCCTCAAAAGTCATTCCTGGTAATATGTACATTTTAGCACCAATCCCTTGGGAGACTTCAACCTTTCTACTAGTGACCAAAATCTTGCTCCCCTTTGCACCTCCCATCAAGGCATCCTCTACCTCTCCCCTCCACCAACCTAATTCCCACACATCATCTAAGACCAATAAAAACTTGCTCTTTGAGACCTCACTCTGTAATCGTGTGCACAAGTCATTCAAGGAAGTGGTACCCTCAGGTTCTCTTTCCGATCCCTTGCATACTTCCTTTACTATCTTTTGCAGCAAACCCATACGGTATGGCTTCTCCGAAACGCAGACCCACCACCTGCGTTCCCCGAACTGTTGTTCGACTTCCTTAAAGACCATTTTTGCAAGAGTCGTTTTCCCAATCCCACCTTGACCTACAATGGATACAATAGAAACACCATGTCTTCCTAGCACACTATTCTGCGTAAAGCCATCAAACAAGAATTTTTTTACTCTGTCCTTATCGTTCCCCCTGCCTATGGGTGGTTGTGTAGTACTAATGTGATGGGTTGTCTCCCGATGATTGTTACGTTCATCACGAATAGGACCCTCACCACCACTACTCACTTTTCGTGTTCTGTTGAGCAAATCCTCTATTTTTCTACTATCATTTTCTATTTCTTCAAGCCTTCGGTTTACCTCTTTAATTTCATTGCCAAGTTGGTAAGAAGTAGATACATGTTCTTTAAAGCAAGAGCACAGAGTGATCCAGGGCTTTCTTACCTTGTTCAATGAAGTCATAGAATCCTTCTCCCTTTTGCTGAGATCAACCATGGTTTGGTATTCCTCGATGATGTCCTCGGCATCATAAATAATGTCCTTCAGCTCTATCTCTAGATCTCTGTCACGCTCATTGCTGAGAAAGGGCTTGCAATCTGCAGCTTCTAGGGCCTTCTGCAACCGTTTCAGCTTCCTATTGAGCCTTTTGAGATCGTCTTTGGCATTCCTTATGAGGTCCACCTTCTCTTTCAACAAACTGGCTACAGCCTTCAACAGATTAGAAATAGCTGTTCCTGCAAGTGTGTCGATTACTATGGCCATCTTCCCTGGTTTATCAGTAAATGGAACAAGAGGAAGAGAAGCAATTTTCAAGTGCTGGGGAAGAAAGGCAACCAGCTAAAATATAAAGACCATGCTGCCAGAATTACTGTTATATATATAAATATATATCTAAAGAGAGAGAGACATAACATTACTAAAAACAACACTTGACGATAGGTGAACCAAGCGAAGGAACAATTATTTATGTGTAAATCTATCAGAAGTTTATAGACCTATCAGTAGACAGCTGGTCTCCCCTTTTCTTTAATTTCTAGTTGCCGATTTTATAAGAAAGATTAATAATTCTATCAGTGGGCATCGTAAGTTTAACCTGCCCGCCGCTTAATTTTGATTGTCGTGAAACCATGTGCTCTACGGGAACACATGAGAAATAGTAGTTTGCTGAAGAATTTTTTTTAGTGAGTTTTGTTAAAGAGGAGGTTGTTTGTTCACAATCTTGTTGATATATATCACCTTTATAAATATTTGACATAATCTAGAGTATCAAAAATCTATTTTTACACCACCAACTCTCTCTCTCTCTCTCTCTTATTCATCTCTTTCTCCCACTCCTCGATTTATCTTTTTTTTTTTTTTTTTTTATTTCTTTCCCTCTTTTCGTTACACTCTTGGAATCTCTTTTTTTTTTCTCCTTTATTAATCATTCTCTCTCTTTACCCCTCGGCCCTCTCTCTCCTTTTATTGATTTCTAAATTGAAATCCCTTTTTCTCTCCTTTACTTATCTGAGTTATCTATTTTTCTTATATTAGTATCTTAAAATATATATTTTTTCTGTCTTTTATTAATCTCTCTTTCTTTTTTTAAAACTTTTTCTCTCTGTCTCTTTCATCGATTTCTCTCTTTAAATTTTTTTTTCTAGCTGTTATTAATCCCACGCTTTTCTCTTTTTTAATTTCTTTTTTTCTCTTTCTCAGTTTTCGGTCTTCTCTATAAAATTTTCTCTCTCTCTCTCTCTCTCTCTATTATTAATCACTTTCTCTTTGATTTCTTTCTTCAAATTTCATGTTCTCTCCTTTAATTAATCTTCTTTTTTCTCTGATTTTTTTTTTCCTTCTTATTCTCAACTTCCAAATGGTAAATCCTGTTAAAATTAGCCACTTCAGATCAGAAGTTGGTACTAGGCAACGAATCTCCCATTCATTCCCGTGCCGCAAAAGAGAAATCACCAGTGATTAAGTGGACCGTAAGCATATTCTTGTAAGGCACCAAAAAAAGAAAAAAAGAAAAGCAGCCTTTAAAACCTGGGTAGATAGATGGAATGAAAAGGGAAACTTGAGAAGTTTAACAAATCCAGGTTGGCAAGATCCACAATTGCTTGCGGCAAAATTCCCAACCCCAATCTTCTTCATCACCTAGACTTAGAGGCCCACAATTTAAAAAAAATATATATATTAAAGGCGAAGTGAGGTCATAGGAATGCACAACTAGTCAAGCCAAATAGAGCTCGACTCGAACTCGCTCAGTAAACTCGATTCGAGTTGGACTCGTTTTTTATAGGAGTCCAGCTCGAGCTTAGACATACGCTGAAATATATTAGTGAGCTGAGTAAAAGTTGGTAAATATACGCTGAAATATATTAGCGAGCTGAGTAAAAGTTGGTTGGACTCGACTCGACTAAACTGGACTCGGGTTTTTGTTTTGTTAGTTTACAGTTTTCCCTCTCCTTTTCTCTCTCTTCACCACGCTTCCTCTCGCTTTGGTTGATTTTATAGCAAAGAAATCTCATCTGTGGGCATCAGAAGTTTAACCAACAGTAGGTCTTCCTCTTTCTTAGTTAATGATTTTATTAAAAAAACGAATAAACCCATCAGGGTGCCCTGGACTGTTAGATATATAACATGGCAGGTGCTCTAAAGGCTGTAACATCCATGATGGGTGCTATGTGTCGGATTCCTTTTTCAAGATTATTTGTTTATCTGATTGTAGTATGTAAAAAGATTGCATGAACCTTAGGGGAAGCGTACTTTTTTTTTTTTTTATTTCTATTTGCTATTTTTTTAATTTCTAGTTAAAGCTTAATTTTGACAGTGTGTTTTTCTCAAGGTCCACAATCGCAGATAAATAAATCGGGAACATTCTTCAACCCCGATAATTAAGAAAGAAACATTAGAGGCGAAGTGCGGTCGTGCAGGGGTAAGCTAATACAACGTGAATCTTATTAAAATAAAGATAAACAAAATTTGTAGTTCAACTAGTGAACGTGGTGCCAACTGCCAAACACGTTGCCCGTAGTCGCACGTGATCCTCACTCTTATAGCTGATAATATTTTTTTAAAAGCTTTCGTTTTAAATTAATTTTCCATTTATAAGAAAAAAAAAACAAAGTTCATAAAATGAACCGCATTGTTATATGAACCGCATTGTCAAAAAACAAAGTTCACACAGAAAAAGAAAACTTATGGGAAGACAAAAACGAAAATCTAAAAAAGTAAAAAGATTAGAAAAGATATTTCTTTTTCAAAAAATTATCACCATGTCTCCCTACTATTACCGCATATAGCACAACTCAATCTGCTTTTTCATATGCCTCGTATTTTCTTCTTCCCCTTAAAATTTCTAAAGGGATATGATTGTAATCTCCTGCAGGTTTTGACTATTACTTCAAATCTAATTATTAGTTATTGCTACAACTTAAATATGTAATCAAACTTGGATTTCATGATAAAAAGCTGGACCGAAGCAGTCAGACTTGCAATAATCCCAATCGAGGAATCAATAGAGGTTTTTTTTTTTTTAAAAAAAGAAACTATTTTTTTAACGTTGTCTCAGCATTAACCGTTTTTCTTGCCTTAAACCAATAAAAAAATCAAATACCAATACTTTAAGAAGAGAATTTAAAAAATATTCTTTTAAAATTGGTAAACCCGGGGGCGTTTCTCTTTATCGAAAGCACTTGAGCTGCTGGAGAGAAGGAATTCAAAAATGCCAGAGGTACTTAATCAACTGCACATTTCACCATTATGTGAAAATGAATGGGATGAAATTGTTGGAAATAATAGTTGTTTCTAAGAGAATATATTCCTGCTGCTTTTATGGTTGGGTGGAGAATACAACTCATGAATTGGAATTATCATCTACGGCTCGATATAAATTCAAGTCCACCAGGCCAATAGTGAATGAGTTCCAACTCACTCTTCTTAAAGTCTTGGATTCGTATAACTAATTTGAGGGAGAGGGAGTCGTCTCAACGATCGACGGCCATCATGGAATATCCCTTAATTGCGTATGTGATCATATCATACCAATTGATTAACAGGCTGGAGCTGCCTTGCCGGTGCGGCCAGACTGGGACCTTGCTCGCCAGTGCACGGCCTGGCAGGTCCTGCTAAGGCTGGGCACCGGGCCGCCGCCGCCGGGTACCGGGTACTCGGCCCGCCACGGGCCCGGGCATTGGAAAAAGTTGGTCGGGCTCGGCCGGGCCCGATCGAGGAAAAATCGTTAACGGGCCAGGGCCCGAGCTTGTTATGCCGGTTCGGGTCAGTCCGTTAAGCCCGTTAAAAATTAAAAAAATATATTTTTTAATTTTAATATCATTTATTTATTACTAATAAATACTATTTTATATTTAAAAATTTATTTTATAAATTTAAAATAATATTATTTTATTATGCCGGGCCGGGCCCGGGCTCGGGTTTCATATATCCGGGCCCGGCTCGTTAAATATTCGGGCCGGGGCCAGGCCCGACCCAGCGGCCCGTCGGGCCATTCCTGACGGAACTTTATCGGGCCGGGCCCGGCCCGATGCGCAGCCTTAAGTTAGCCCTTGACCTCATTCAGAGAGAAAAAGAAGCCATTTTCTGATTTTTATAACAAAAATGAGGCTTTTTGGAAAAATAAAATATATTTTGACAAAATCAAGTGCATTTGGGAAATTCAATGATATCTTAGGAACATTTAAAGGTATTCTTTTATGATTTTGAACTGAAAATTAGTTGTTTGGAAATGACCATGATGTCTCGATCCTTGGGCCTGAAAAGGGTTTGTGACTTGGATTTGGATATGAACTAGATCTAAATACTAAGCCAGGTCAACATTGGAATTTTTCAGTTGGAAATGGATACAGCGATGGATATGGGTCTACAAATGCACCTAAAGTTCAGATCTGCACTGGATCTGGATCAAAATCTCTGAATTGATCTAGAAACACAGTTTTTTTATTTGAATCTCAGATTCGGAAGTTAATCTCATATTTGGATCTGGATTGAGTAAAAAATGAGGAGATTGATCTAAATTTGGATTCTGGAGGATTTAACCCGGACAAGAATATTGATATAGATTTTGGATCTTAGATCCAGTTCGACCCTAAATGGAAGCCAATGATCATAATTGGAGTGGGTTTGAAGTTGGAATCGGATCTTAATTCAGATCTAAAATTCTATTTTATCTGAGTTTGGAAATTAAAGTCCGATTTGGATCTGGGCGATATTTTGGATCTAAGGTTTTTCTTTGGATCCTAAAGCTAGAATTTGGATATGAAACCTTATCTAGGGATCTGCTTTGGATCTAGATGTAGATCTAGGGCTTTCGTTATGGGTCGCAGTATGAGTTTTCGGACTGTATCTATATCTGAATTTGGATATGAATTATGTAATAAATTTATATTGGGGTTGGCTTGGCTGGAAAGTCTGGAATTAAATCCAAATGAGTCCCAAATAAAGTTGGCTATCAAATCGAATGAGAAGTTTCCTCAAAATTATGGGAAATTGAAGTGTTTGAAACCAAAAATCTTCGACATTGGTTGTAAATTCAGCATAAAATGTTTGAAAAAGATGTCTGAATAGTTTTTTTTGAAAAAGCTGCGGTGATTACATGGTGATATATAAATCCAGGCTTGCCTTGTAGAGTGTTTTAGACAAGACGGGAATCTAATGAATACTTCTTTTAGTAAAGAGCAATTCCTTTTTAATCTTGAATATTGCAAAGCATTGTTGGATGGGAGGAAACTGAGGAATGGGCAACCCAAGAAATTGATGGAAAACGGTGATCCATGCGCCCACCACTCAAGTAGTCCGCTAACTCAACTTTATGGGGAGGAAACCTTAGGCTAAAATTGTTCTCGATGGCCCTCACATCTTCTTATGCAGATGTGGAATCTCTGAAGTTTTCATGGGAGTGCCGAACCTAAGGCGGTGGAGCATCATTTATAGATGTAAATGGCTTCACAGAATCCTTTTTGCTGGGTATGAATATGCTCATGCATCTCTTTAATCTTTTTGTATTCTTGATGGGACCAAGAGCACAGTTATGAAGTAAGCCAGGCAGGAGAGGGCTGGTGTTCTGCTGAAATGAAGCAGCTGGCTTTCAAAAGCAACGACGACAAGTGAAGAGAATAGTGGGCTGGAATCACAAATCAAAAAAGAGTTACATATTACTGAGGGTGATCTCCCTCCCCTTGAAGCTGGCCTAATCATGAGAAGATGCGATGCTCTAGAATGGAGGATAGATACGGGTTAATGTTCAATTTAGCAGCAGGAGCTAGTTTCAGGCGAACAATGGTTATTGTAATTGGATTAGTCGGATGGTGTGTTGGGCATACTTGATTGCCATGTTTCACATTTGATTTTTTCCAATGGTCCTAGTGCTTTCTGGTTGTTGATGCATCGTTTTGATTTTTTCCTGTACAAAAGTTTTCTTCCTAATAGAAGTGGGGAGCCTACGTCCCAGCAATTTCCATTGGAACTACTATAATGAAAAACAGTGGAGAGCCCCTTGGCATAATCCCTTCCTACCATAGAACATCCTTTTTCTCTCTCCCATTAACAAACATTGCACGAAAATTCATTTCACTTAGTTTAAAAGCCCACATTTTTGAAGTGATTAATCACCCCTCACAGGCATTAATGGCCATAAGAACCTAAGAATTTGTAAAGAGGAAATGAATGATATCAAGGGAAAATTGAGATTCTGATTGCACAATTACGAGTCTATTCTTGCGACACAGATCTCCGTCTATACGTAGTGAGGTTTAACACAGATCTCCTTCCACTTTGATGCAATGCAGTGAAAATGAAAGACGTGAACACTCTGCTGTGAATAAAGCATGACCACGTATAGCAGTGGACACTTTTGGTGAGGGCAATTTGTAATCGGAGACGAGTTAATGAAACTTTAATAGTTATTTATATTTTCATTCTCTTTTCCAGTTAACCTAACTCTTCTTTTCAGTTAATCTGATTTGACCATGCTTCTCAATAAGAAATTGTGGGACAAGGAACCTTTTTAAGGTTAGAAATTGGTAAGCTTCCCAAGGCCTTCAGAAACAAAATTGAAATGTCATCGTTCTTCCAAATCAAGATGCCTCAAGTTGCATAAAACTTACCAATCGACCTAGTCATGCAGCTATATCATGCTAGAATAGCTTAGGTCCAGATACTTTAGAACTGCAAGATCTCCAGTGGAATTGGGTAGCTCGTCAATCTTGCAATATTAACCGAATGCATGTCGTTCAACAATGTCCCAACTTATAGCGACATTGGCCAGGCATTGCATATGGCTATTTCTGGATGAAATAATGTTCTCTTGAGTGCATGTATCTAATGGAGCATTCTTCAATCAAGCACCGTCAGTGACTGCCAGTCAATGCCCACGTTCCTCTTCCTTTATCTTTGTGATTTTGCTCCTTCTTTCCCTCTCTCTCTTCAAATATCCTTTTTCTGGATGTCGTGACGGAGGTCGCCGGCAGACAGATGAAGAGGAGGACGTTCAAGAAGTTCTGTTTTAGGGGAGTTGATCTCCATGCCCTCCTTGACATGCCCACAGAGGAGCTCGTCAAACTCTTCCATGCCCTGGCTCAAGGACGGTTTGTATCTCTCGCACTCTGTTTTCCATCCTCCTCTCTCTCTCTCTCTCTCTCTCTCTCTCTCTCTCTCTCTCTCTCTCTTTTATATGGTTTTCCATCTTTTTGACGAATGTGTAGGTAACAGAGAGGTTTGAAGAGGAAGCCGATGGCATGGATCAAGAAAACGCACAAAGCAGTAATCAATCTCTTCCTCAAATTTCATTTTGTTTGAGAAACATCTTCCTGGTTGAGTTTGAATTTGAGCTTTGGCACATAGTTGTTTTTCATGGTGGATTTTGTGTGGCTGCTTTTTGCTTTTTTAGTTGTACCATAGAATTTGCTTTGGTGTCATAAATAAATTAAATGAGTTGCCATAAACAAGTTTAAAAAAACAAGTCATAAACGAGTTAATTGAGTTATGGGAGTCGAGTTTGAACTTGACTTTGTATAATTGAGTCGAGCTCGAGCTCGTGTCAAGGAGCTCGACGAGCCGAGTCGAGCTCGAGCTGGACCTCGAGCTGGGCAAGCTCGAGCTCGACTCGGCTCGTGTGCAGCCCTAGATATGTTAAGAGAACTTGGACAAAGAGAGAGAGGTTAAAAAAGTGAAAGACTTCTATTGAAATGAGAGAGAAAATGTAACCAGAGAGAGAGAGAGAGATAAAAAGAGGTTTAAAGAGAGAAATGGAAGAGAGCTAGAAAGAGAGGTTTAATTTAATAAAGATATATAATTTTTTTTGTAGAAACTAAAATTGTGAGTTTAAAAAATAATTTTGGATATTTACCAACTTTATCATTTTTTATGTAGGTTGGAGAGGAACTAGTGTTCATTGAAAAGCCTAAGGTAAGTCTCCAAGACGTTCTTAGGGCCTTCCGGTGAAAACCTGCTGAGGGGTAGGCCCTCATCCATTTTATTAGCAAAAAATGGGATATATACAACAAAAAATCGTATCCTTGTCAGGATGATTACATTACCAAAAAGAAAGTTGACTGGGATCCCAGCCAACTTGTCCCGTAACACATTCTTTATATCCCCTATCACTGGAACACAAAAACAACAGACTACAGACTTCCATTGAAGGTTGATGATGCGCCAACTTCAATCTGTTGATAAGCCTTTGCACGTGCAAAAGATGTCTTGCCCTATCTGTGGTACCTTTGATGACTTTGTCTAACTTATCTTTCCAGGCCTCATTGTTGACTTGTACAACAATGATATGCTCGTTAGTATTAATCTTCTCTATACATTTGTTCAAAATCCAATTCTCAGAGAATGCTCTCCCTTCTTTCGACCAGAAACAGACTTCAAACATGTATTCTCCATTGTAACATCTAATCAATCCTGCATACGGTTCAAACCTTCACCATGCCAAGATGCAATGTGAATGTTGTAACCAACTCCTTCTTGGAAGCTCTAATCTGCTGACATGATACCTTGGCGTAGCCAGATTCCCACTCTTTGACTGTCCATTCTATTACGATTAACTTTTTTGTATTGTTCTTTGCAGTATTCCCAAAATCTAGCACAATAATCACCAACTATTTGTTCCTGTTCACGTTTCACCTTGTTCCTCAACTGCCATAAGAACCATATGACCATGTGGAAAGTTGTTTTCCATATGCCTGCCCACAGTTTCCTTCTAAATTTCCTTCTAAACCACCAAACGAGACATTGTTTGATTTTCGACTTCGGGCAGCCAAAAAATAGGTGGCTTTCATCCTCCTCATGGGTTTGGCATAGAACACACCTTGAGGCCAACTGCATTCTTAATTTTTTAAGTTTGATTTCAGTCATGGTTCTGCCTTGACATCCAATGTAGACAGTCCAAGTTGCCCTTGGTAATTCATGTTTAACCCAAATATACTGACGCCACTTTTCAGTTTCCTTATGCAGCCTGATGGCCTCCCAAATCTGTTTCCGATTGATGGGGCGAGAGTGTTGGTTAGCCCAGACCAGTGTATCAGTCTGATTATCCACCATGGTGAGTGTCGCAATATCAGGTCTCCATCTGTTCACTGTATCACGCAGCGCCTGATTAGAACCATGTATAATCTCTCTAACAGTGATTCTAGGATTCATAACCTCAAGAATTGGGTCATTAACATCAATCAACGCTGCTAGGGGCCTACCTACCCAACTGTCAATCCAAAATTTGGCTCTTTTGCCATCTTTAATTTGCCATCTGACTTTGTCCTTGATTTGCTTCCAAGATTTAACTATATCTTTCCAAATTATAGAACTTTTAGTGAAAGACATAGCATGCCACAAGCCATTGTCTATGAGATATTTCTTTCTTACATAAACTGCCCAAATGTTGTCGGTACTTAGTGCTCTGGAAGCTAGATAGGCAAGATTTGCAGTATTAGTGTCCTTGATCCTTCTTATCCCAACTCCTCCTTCGCTCTTCAGTAAACAAAGTTGATCTCATTTAGTCAAATGTGCTTTGTTTATGTTATCATTGCTGCCCCAAAGGAAGTTAGCACACATGCTTTCAACTTTGTGCATAAATTTAAGAGGCAGTTTATAAACCATGCCTGTGTAAGAGGGGATAGTGGACAATACATACTTGATTAAACAAATTCTCCCTGCATAAGACAACAATTTGTTCTTCCAACTGCCCTATTTCTGATCAATTTTAAGCAACAATCCAGAGCATTAATTTTCTACCAACCGTTTGTTTTGAAGAGGTACTCCAAGATATTTGAGGGGGAGTTGCCCACCTTGCCACTCCATGATTCGAGCAGCTTTGCTAATCTCTATCGGGTTGGTGTTAATCCCAATGATAGTGCTTTGTCTTTGTTTACTTTGAGACCTGAGCAGTTTTCCAAGTCTTGAAGGATTCCCTTGATGGTCTTCAATGACTTCATGTGATAGGCTGCGAACATGATCAAGTCATAAGCATAAAACAGTGAATCAATGCCAGACATCTCTTTACCTATAGTGGGCAGTTTAACTTGCTTATTGTTAATGACATGCTTCAGGCTTCTCGTGAACATCTCAACAACAATGAGGAATAGGTACGGAAACAAAGGGTCACCCTGTCTTAAACCCCTTTGAGGAAAAAACCAATTTCCTTCCTTGCCATTCAGGACTACTGTCATACTAACTGTTCTAACCAAGGTCATCACTTTTTGTATCCAAATGGGGTCAAAGCCCAACACTTGCATGGCATTGTCCAAGAATTCCCAAGACACTTTGTCGTAGGCTTTGCTGAAGTCAATTTTCAAACAAAGAGACTTGCTCTTCCTAGCTTCTATAGAATGGATTAGTTCATGGCCTAACAAAATACTGTCTTGGATGCATCTCCCTGCTAAGAAGGCATTTTGGTTAGCATCAATAATACGACATAATATAGGTCTCATTCTCCTTACCATGATTCGACTCAAGAATTTGGTGGTGCTATTACAAAGCGACATGGGCCTAAAATTCTCAATATTATGATCACCTGGAATCTTAGGAGTGACAGCGATATGAGTACGGTTGGCCTTACGAACCAGCCTGCCATGGGCAAAAAAATCCCTAATGTAAGATTGAATGTCATCTTTAACAATATCCCAGTTTTGAATGTAGAACTTGTTTGGGAATCCATCAGGGCCAGGCATAGAGTCAGGGTCTGCACCCTTAATCGCCCAAATGATTTCCTCTTCAGAGATAGGGGCTAATAAGTTGACATTCTCTGTTGCAGTGACTGTTTTTCCTTCACACATCTTGCAGGACAAACGCCCTGTTTCATTGCCTCTACTCAGCAGGTGGCTTAAGTGATCATGAAAGACCTTGCGGATGTCTTCCTCCTCTTCAAGTTTTTGTCCATCCACTGTTATTGCATTAATTTTATTTCTGCGTCTTTTGCTTTTGACTGACTCATGAAAAAACTTGGTATTGGCATCACCATCTTTGAGCCATTTAATTCTACTCTTTTGTCTCCAATAGATCTCTTCCATTAGAAGAATATGGCTCAGCTGCTCTCTGTATTCAGTTTCCTTCTTAATAGAATTCAGATTGTCATTCTCCACCTCAATTTGCACCCACAAAATGGCACTTTTGATATCGTTAATCTTAGTTTCAAAGCCTCTCCCATACCTCTTCGCCCAAGAGGACAACGTGGTTTGGACTAACTCAAGTTTCTATAAAATCCTTAATGATGTTCTGACATTCTACTTCTTCCATCCAAAAGTTATAGAATCTAAAGCAGGGTGTGCCACTAGCCCCAATTCTGCGATAATAAACATTGAGAATAATCGGATTGTGGTCAGAGCAACTGCGAGGGAGAATCATGAGGTCATTGCAGTTAAACATGAGATTGACCCGAGAAGGTGTGACAAAAAAGTGGTCAATCTTGCTCATAACATTAGCAAGGCCCATACGGTTGTTAGTCCAAGTATACTTGATGTCTGGATTAGAAATTTCAGTTAAGTTGCAACTATTGATAAAATTTGCAAAGGCCATACAAGCCAACTGAGCAGGAGGGTTGCCAGATTTCTCAATAGCACCACTTACACAATTGAAATCTCCAAGACAGACGAGGGGCACCTCTGAGGACATGATAATTTGTTGCATGTCAAGTAATTGCCACTTTCTACGCCTAAAGTCAGTATCTAGATAAACACCAATAGCAATAAAATGTACTCCAGTGTTCTTGTCTTTGAAAGTGCATGATACCCACATAGGAGACAAAGAGACCTGAACCAAATCAATGACATCATGATTCTAGATAACTAAAATCCGAGACCAATCATCATCATGAGATAAATTGAAAACAATACTATACAGTGGAAGCATAAGTTGCAGCTTTCTATCACCTACAAGAGATAATTTAGGATCAATTATGAAGAAGGTTTCAGGGTTATACCTGGCTAGGGTGGATCGAAGTTCCTGATTAGACGCCCTACTTGCCAGTCCCCTTATGTTCCAACTACACACTTTCATGATGGCTGGGTTCTACTGCCCCCACAGGCAAGGTTTCCTTGCCCACCCCTTCACCATGTTGACTTCCATCGCTGTTGATCTGACCATCTCGCTTGGGTGCACCTCCTCCAGGGACAATCGCCATGTCCTGGTCTGTGTCAATAACCACAAGTTTGGACATCGCCTCATGTGGAGTGTCGTTAACAACCTTGAGCATTTGCACATCTATTTCCATGCTGCCCTCATCCTGCTGCTCTTCTTCAACTCTCTTTTTAGAAACAAAGCCATCCACGTTGTTTTGAATTCGCTTGTTAGTACCTCCAGACCTCCTTTTCCTTGACTTTTTGGTCTCTACAGCAAAAGCAAATATTGGTTTTTGAGGCATCTCTGGATCAGCTTGGGCATTGATTCCAGAGGCTGGTAGGGTGGCAATCGTGCCCAGAGTGTTGGGTTTAGTATGGTTTTTTCCACTATCGCCTTGGGCCCCAAGGTGAGAATTTTCCTCCTCTGTACACTCTCTTGATGCAGGATGGGAGCTGCGGTGATTTTCAGCAGGAGCCTGATGATGAGCCTGTGTTGCCTCAAGAGTTGCAGGGGAATTAGTCAGTGATCCCATAGGAGATGCATTAGTTGGTGCTTCTGGATCCTCTGATTCGAGGATGTTGAATTTGTTTTCATTTGCTTTGTTGTTGGGCATATTCGTTTGGTACCTTTTGCCTTGTCTTTTAACCACTTTAACTATGGACCACCCTTCTTTTTCACAATCATGTTGAGTGTTTCCCTCCTTCCTGGAAACACAAGCAGCCGTATTGTGGGTAGTTGAGCCACACATGGAGCAGAACTTGACCCTTTCCTCATATTCCACGGTCTGCATTACCATCTTCCCATCTTCAAACGCGAGGGGGATTTCTGGCATTGGAGCAAACCCTAGTGGAACATCCACCAGGATACGCGCAAAGTTGTGTTTATCCATGCGTTTAGTACAGTGATTCATCCCTACTAGTCGTGCATCCATCACCATAGCAATGTCAGCAAGGGTCCTCTCGTTCCACATGAATAGAGGTAGGTTCGGCAACCTAATCCATATGCGTACCTTGGAGGATACTGCTACTCGCATCTCCATTCCTCGAAACCATTTGTTTGCCGTGAGAAAACGACCTCCAACTTTCCAGGTGCCAGGTCTCAAGATTTCTAAAAGTTCTTGTTCCGTTTGGGTTCTGATGAGGAAGTTCCCTTTTCCGACTGTGGTGAACTTCACTGAAGGAATATGCGTCCATTGACGCTTGAGCATATCGAATATGAAGGGATAGTCAAGTCGACCCTTCCTAACCCTCCAGCCAAAGTGGCAACGGCAGTGAAGTCGAATGGGCGAGTCATAGCCTTGTAGGCTGCATTGGAAATGAACGTCTTTCTACCATCCATGTCTTTTATTTCTAGTGAAGGGATATCGCATACCTCTTTCTGGCTTTCTCCATTGACAACAGATGTCCATGTTTTCCTCATGGCTTGAGCTGTCTGTTTGAAGGTTTCTTTCACTTGATCTACTTTACAGGCCCCATTATGGCAATGGAGGTTCCTCTGCTTATCATTGTTGCTCTCTTCATGGCTGGCATGCCCTTTTCTCTGCAACATTAGTGATGCTTCTGCCAAAGAGGGAAAACCACCGCAGTGCCCATCCGCAACCTGAGAGAGTGTCGTAACCGCCTCATCAATGTCTCGCTCAATGTCGTAACTGGCTCAATGACGTTCAACAATGTCCCAACTTATAGCGACATTGGCGAGGCATTGGATATGGCTATTTCTGGATGAAATAATGTTTTTCTCTTGAGTGCATGTATCTAATGGAGCATTCTTCAATCAAGCACCGTCTTATCAAACCATCAAGATATTTGTTCTCTTTTGGTTGGAGCAGCCAGGCCGCCTCGGCTGGCCAGAACAGAATAGCCTCCGTCACGACTGCCAGTCAATGCCCACGTTCCTCTTTCTTTATCTTTGTGATTTCGCTCCTTCTTTCTCTCTCTCTCTTCAAATATCTTTTTTCTCCCTTCTATTTATTTTTTTTGCTTTTCATTTTTTTCTCTCTCTCCCCCTTCAAATTTTTTTTTCTCTAATTTAAATATTAATCTTTGTTTATCTTTCTTTGATTTCTCTCTTAAAATCTCTTTTTTTTGTTTAAACTTTGAAATTCTTAAACTAATTCTTGTAAAATATGATATAATTTCAGCAACTTGCATATACTTTACATATGAGTTTCTGGAATTATACAAGATTTTAAGATAAAATAAAAGTGATTTCATAGCTTTGCACTACAAGAATCAACAAAACGATCCCCTTTTCTTAAAATCAACTTGGAAACATATTCCATTCTTATCTTAAAAGGAAAAACATGACTCTTAACAAGAGGTCACACATGCATATATATATATATATATATATATATATATATATATATATATATATATATATATATATATATATATATATATATATATATATATATATACACACACACACACACACACACACACACACACGGTATCCCTTCAAATGAAAATTTTGACGAGGGAAACCTATGAATCATGATGATTCATGGCTGGGTTTTTTTATGTAGAGAGCTTGAAAACTGGTTTCTGATCCCCTCTACCATCCTTGATCAATTGAAATAAAATAAACACAAATCAAAATGATTTGAAATGAAAAAAAACAAGGGAACACTAAAGCCGGTTCATCCTTAATTTCACCATGCAAGGGTGGATCACATTCATGTGAATGTGTCCATCCCTAATTGGCTTTTATATTATATATATTGCAACGAACCTCTCTCTCACCGTGGAAATCACTCATAGTGGGAAGTTCAAAATGGATTTAGGATGTTGATTTTGAAAGGGTCATGGCCTCGGTGACCTTTTCAAAACTTGATTTATAGTTTATTTTTTGAACAACCGGTTCATGCATGCATCATACATTAATATGTACATTTGATTTATGGCTTTTCCCTTAGCTGGACGTCATTAACAGCCATGAATAAAAATAAAAATAGGACCCTTCCCACAAGTTGCTGAAATAAAAAATAAATAGCAAGAAGCTGGAATAAATAAAAAATGGATTAGAATCACCTACCTTGAGGAGATGGGCTCAACCACCTCCTTAATTCTCCTTGGAAATTTACTTAAGACTTTGAAGACTTGTAAAATTGATTAAATATGTTTCTAATGGCTCTAATTGACCACACCTAGCTCATTTATACAAGCTAGGTGAGCTGAGCTAGGCGTGGTCAACCTTGGTTTGGACCTAGCTGCCCAACTTTGACCAAAATTTTGGATGAAAATGCCCTTGTGTAGGGTGTTACCTTATTTGGTATTATTTATTTTTTCTTTGTTTGAAATTAAGCTTGTTAGGTTATAAGTTAGTCACTAAGCTCTAAACCTTATTGAATTATGACAATTTATTTAAACTTTGAACAAATTTTAAAAATTCTATCAAATTTGGCTTGAAAATAGTATTTTATCTATAATTTGATTGAAAATAGGTTTCAATTGAACCAAATTTGGTTTTAAATATTGAATTTCAATTTAAATATTTGATTTGTGCATTTGACAAATCCAAATATATATTTGTTTTACATAGAATCCCAAATTGAGTTCTATAATCTCAATTTAACCATAGAAGGACAAAATTGTCTAAATTGGTTAAATCTGACAATTGACCGAAGTCGAAGCTCATTTGCAAGTAATTTGATTTTGCTTTTGGTAATTTGATGAATTTGAGCTAATTAAGCTCTTAATTGAGATAAATTGTACATTGGCTGAGTTTAGTCAAAGTGAATTTGATTTGGTCAAGGTTTATTTCTGTACACTAATTGGGTCATGGGATAGGCATAACCTTTTGGCCAAACTGAGCTCATGTTGACTGAGCCTACCTGAATAAGGCATCACCTTTGGGTGCACTAAGGTCGAACCTACTTGAATTAAGTACGTTTGGTCAGCCAGTTATTGCCTTTTAGAGCACTTGTAAAGAAGAGAGAGAGACATAAATGTCTCTCGTTAGACCTCATTCATTTCTCCTTGAAAACAATTTTTTGAAGTAATTGAGATGAGATATTTTAAAAAAGAGAGCTGTGTGACCTCTTTGGGGGCTCCTGACCACACAAGCTAGTGGGGCCCACACATGGGTCCCACGTAGCATTCTAGGTTTATAATCAAATCTAGTTTTTTGGATTTAAATCTAGATTTGGACCTTGCGATTGGAATTGGATTCCAATTGACATCTGTAATTGGATTTGGATTCCAATCCTAATTTTGCATTTGATGCTTGGAGAACTTAGCCCTTGACGCTTTCTTGACCATTGGCAAGTACTTTTTCTCTCTCTTTTGCTTAGCTTTTTACATTTTGGCTTTAGCTTTTTGAATTTTGATTTTCTTTTGAGCCACCCTTCACTCTTGAGGGAAATTCCTCACTACCCCAAGAGCAGTTTGCTTTGTGCAATATCAAGTATATCAAGTTTTTCTTCTAAACCCTTATAGCAAACTTTGGGCCGGTAACTCTCATACCAGTTGGTCCTAGGGTACCAAGTGAGGAACACTCCTCGGACTTACTCGAATTCAGAAAACTTTAGGAGACGTAATATAAGCAAAATGTTCATGGATTGTTTTTTAGCTTCTCGGCATACACATAGGTTGTATGTCCACCCGCGCCTACAGAGCTTTGAACCAGAGGGAAAGCTACACTCACCCCAAGCTCATCGCTCAACTCGTTTTGTTTGATAGCTTGTTTTAGCATCTTGCCAAGGTCTTTTAGGTCACAAGAGCTTTTTCTTGTGGCATCTCATGCTAAACCTTTACAAGTGCTCAACTGTTGAGACCAACATTAATCCCTCAATTTCATTGAATTTTTTTGCATAGTTCAAATGAATGCCTTTGTGGTTGTCCTCAAGTCTCTTAAAATCTCCTTTTCTTTCTTTTTATTAATCTCCTGCTTTCTCTACCTTTGATTTTTTTTCTCTTTTCTTTGATTTTTCTCCTTAAATATCTCTCTCTTTTCTTAAACCCACACTCTCTCCTTGATTTCTCTTTCTCTCTCTTTGATTTCTAGTTTAAAATCAATTTTTCTCTTTTTTATTAACAGATATCTCTTTCTGTTTTCGATGTCTCTTAAAATCTATTTTTCTTTCTCTTTTATTAATTTCTTTCTCTCTCTTCCACACAATCTATCTTCATTCTTCTCTCTCTCTCATTGATTTCCCTCTTAAAGTTTCTTTCTCTCTCTCTTTTATTAATCTTAAAATTTTCTCACCAGATTGGAAATAGCTGTTTCTGCAAGAGCACCTATTACTCCCGCCATCTCCACACTTGATTGAAGAGCATAGGAAAAGAAGCAATTTTTAGATGGAGGGAAAGAAAGGCAGAGCAAGAAATAATGATATAAAGAGCTGGCTGCCAACAATTATTTCCCGTTTTTGAATGAGTACACCCAATTTCGCTCGCCACTTATTTCCTATTTTCATTCATCTTGAGAAGTCATTATTGCTGTCTTTTTTTACTTTTTGAGATATGAAAGCATAGTTATCAGTTTAATTTTAGTGGGTGCTTGTGTACTGCAATGATAACAGACAATACACTCAAATTCGAATTAAAGGAAAGGAAAAGTAAGTGTAAGTCGTCTTGGATCCTAGGCCATTGGGGGTTTGTTCTACGTCACCTAGACTTCCAACCATTAAGAAAAAAAAAAAAACAGTAGAACTTGATCCCATTTGTAATCTGCTTGCCGACATGTATTTATGGCCAGCAGTTGTAGAAATTAGAGCATACTGTTTGCATCCCAAAATTTTCATTGTTTTTAGAGTACTCCAGAAAAATGAGGTTTTGCTTTGAAATAGGGAAGAAAGGGACTCGCCCGTCGGTACGAGGATCGACTGTTCCTGGCGCCTTTACCGAGGGTAATCAACCCAAGGGCTATGTTTATTCTATTTCATTTTAACTTAAGCATCCTTTTAATTCTATATGCAGTGTAAAAAAATATTGAAAGTTTGATGTTTCAAACTTTTGAAAAGATTTTTGAAGAATTGATTGAGAATGTGAAATATTTTAGAAAAAACTAGAATTGAGAAATCTTTGTAAATATCATTTGAAAAACTTGAAAATCATTTTAGTGTTCTCTTAAGACTTTAAGTAGGTTTGAGATTTTGCTCTAATTCGGATACCACCTAGTTAGAGTTCCATCTCATCTTGCTTAAGTTCTTTTGGAGAGGTGCTCGTGATCATAAGTGAAATAAAGTGGGTGAATGCATGAATGCATTGATCCTATATGATTGAAAAAAAGAATGAAGCATTCCTACCACAACATTCATCTAATGACATTCTTACCATCACATACATCTAAGATTTTTGTTTTTTGTAAATATCATATATATGAAGGAAAAGTTTTGAAAATGGATTAAGGATTGTAGACCATCAAGCATGAATCCAATATTGGGTCATTACTTGGTGTGTGGTCTTAATGAAGTTGGTAAATAGAAAGATCGTGAGAGGAGAATGTTAAAAAAATACAAGAGATAAAACACTCTTATGAAAAGAAAGAAAGAGATATAGAGAGAGACATGCATATATGTATACATACCATCACATATACACATATATGAAAGCTTGAAAGAAAGAGACGTATTAAATTGAAGAGAAAGAGAGGTTTTAGAGAAAAAATATATATATATACATACGTATATATAAGTATGTATAATAAATTTTGTAAGAGAAGATATTTGTCTTGAAAAGGGGAATAAATATTTGAAAGAGAGGAAATGGAGCACATGTACATACATCATAAAGAGAGAAACATGGGGGGGGGGGGATCATCATGTTGGCATAGATGTATATAACATGTGTATACATCCATACCTTCACAAGATTAAAAATCAAGGAATAACTTCAAATTACCAACTTCAAGTTTGATGTGGGCCGGAAGGGAGCTTGGACTCATGAGTCTAAGCTAAGTCCCTAAGGCCATATTAGGAGATTAGTTTTGAAAATGTTTTGGAAACTATGATTTATATATAAACATAAAATGTTATTACTTAGTTATTACAAGGGATACATTTCTTCCACCGTTGGGTATGGAAGAAAACAAGCAATATAACGAGACACTCATTAGGGCTCATAATGGGGTGATTAAGAATGAAACTAGTGCAAGATGACATGCAAATGCGTACTAACATGTACATTTTCGTAAGAGTTTATCCCGGGTTGGACAAGTCCCAACCTCAAAAATTAATATGAAAATAAAGAGTCTCCCAAACCACACTCTCATTCCCATCATACATTCACAAATAAGTAGAAAACCAAACAACTATGCATGGATGATATATAGACCACATTCAATGAAGGAAATAGAGAAAGAAGATGATGTAAAGAGCAAAGTTCAATTAGGATGGAGGACATGATGTAACTATGAAATGATATACCACATCATCTTCTCATGTTCCCAGTGCACTTGAGTATAGCCTCTTGACTATAAAATAGAGATTGAGAGCTATCTCCTTTGACCATGGGGAAATAAGGAAGAGAGAAAAATAAGAGGAAGCAAAAAAACAACAAGAATGTATTCATGAAAAGAAAGAATATGATTAAAATTAAAGATCATCTCATCTTTCCATGCTCCCGATGCACTTGAGCATAGCCTCTTGTCTCTAAAAAGAGATTGAGTGCTACCTCATTTGGCCATGGGGAGATGAAGATGAGGAGAAAATGTAGAAAGAAAAATAATACTATATTTAATAAAAGAGAAATCATGATTCAATCACGAAATGAAAGATCCTCTCATCTTTTCATGCTCCCAATGGACTTGAGCATAGCCTCTCGTCTCTAAAAAGAGATTGAGTGTTATCTCCTTTGGCCATGGGAAAATGAAGATGAGAAAATGAAGAAAGAAAGACAATGCTATATTCAATAAAAGAGGAAACATGATTCAATCATGAAATGAAAGATCCTCTCATCTTTTCATGCTACCAATGCACTTGAGCATAGCCTCTTGTCTCTAAAAAGAGATTGAGTGCTATCTCCTTTGGCCATGGAAAAATGAAGATGAAAAAATGAAGAAAGAAAATGAAGATGAAAAAATGAAGAAAGAAAATGAAGAAAGAAAGACAATGTTATATTCAATAAAATCGAAAACATGATTCGATCATGAAATGAAAGATCCTCTCATCTTGTCATGCTGCCAATGCACTTGAGCATAGCCTATTGTCTCTAAAAAGAGATTGAGTGCTATCTCCTTTGGCCATGGGGAGAGGAGGAAGAGAGAAAAGAAAATAACAATTACAAGGTTATATTGAAGAAAGGAAATAACAATAACAACAAGAATATCTTCATTAAGGGAAAGAACAACAACAACAAAAATATATTGAAGAGAAGAAAGAGCAAGAAGATATTAATGAAGAGAAAGAACTACAACAACAAGAATACTTGAAAAAGCATGGTTTAATTATAACATAAAATATTATCTCATTTTCTCATGCTCCCGGTGCACTTGAGCATAGCCTCTTGTCTCTAAAAAGTGGTTGAATGCTATCTCCTTTGGCCATGGAGAGATGAAGATGAGAAGAAAAAAAAAAAAAGAAATGAGAGGGATGATGATTACATACCTCTAATGAGAAATGACCTAAAGAAGATGAACACCTTCACTTGAAGATCCCCTTTGAGTGAAGCTCCAAGATGATGCCTCCAAGAGGGTTGTAGCTTGCTCCAAGTTGGAGAGGAAAATGGAGAGAGAAAGAGGGAGAGAGAGAGAGGTCAAGAGAAACTCTAAGTCTTCAAGTGAGAATATACTAGAGTTTCTCCCAAGGGCCAATCTTACCCAAGAGGAAGGAAATGAGGGGTATTTATAGACTATTTTGGAGCCAAAACCCTAAATTTGAATTTTTTTGAATCCCCCCCCTTTTCCATCCGAATTTCACATAATTTTGGAAAAGAAATGGCTTGAAAATGGGCATGATTGATTATTAAACTTATAAATATATATATATATGTATATATTTAAATGAGTTGGGCCTTTGTCCACCCACAAAGACCAAAATCAGCATATAAAAGGAGTTTCTTTTGTCAAAAGGAGAGACAAAATGGTCTTGCCTACCAAAAGACCAAAATCACCCTCTAAAAGGAGTTTCTTTTGCCAAAAGGAGGGGCAAATGGGTCTTGCCCACCAAAAGACTAAAATCACCCTCTAAAATGAGTTTTTTTTTTTTTAAAGATGGGCAAATGGGTTTGAAATACTCTGTTTGGATCTGAACTTCGGTTTTGGATCTAATTTGGATCTAAAAGTTGTATTTTGGATTTGAATCTTGTGCCTAAATTTGAGTTTTACACTTTGATAAAATAACATAATCTTTTTAGAAAAATTTGGGGTGATTACACATACAAAAAAAGAAAATGCTTTGCAAGCTTTCTTGACTCAGTGCCCTTAAGAAAATTTCATTGGAATTAAAGTGGATCCAAGAACTGTCAGTCTAGATTCTGCATATCTTTTCTTTTTGATGTTTGGGCACATATGTGAACAAGCCATGTAAATTCGCTATTGTTAATTCCCTCCACTCACTTTACTTCTCCTTTTTCTGTTGTCTTGCCATCAAAAGACACAAAGACAAGAGTGTCATTTTCATTAGGATTGCTGGACCAAATTTACTCCAGTTACATATGGATATACTCAAGGGTGGAAATATATATGTAAAAGTTTAAAAAGATCCTTGAAACTCTGATCTTTAGGTCTAATTGAAAAGTAAGTGGCTACTAAGTGGGGGCCTATTATGACACACCACAAAGTATGTTACATAAGGGGCGGTTTATGTTACATAAGGGGCTGTTTGGTAACATAATTTAGAGAACATAATTCAGTTCATGCTTTTTTTGAAATATAAAAATGAGTGTAGGTCCAATTATGCCTCTTCCTAATCATAAATTGGAATGTAACGACATAGGGATCCATATCTATATCTGTTTAAGTGCAAAGGATCCCTCACATAACATAATGAGAATGTACATAACCTTATTCAAGTCTAGCCCAGTATGGAATGAACTTATAATCCAATGATGGAGTCGAATCGATGATTATAAATTCATATGTGGCCATTGTGGCTATATATACACACACAAACACACTACAAATTTTAATTCAAACATAAAAGTTGCTATAATCATTCTTGCACAATTATATTATACGTCAATTGTAACAGCCAGACCCACTCCTGCGCTCGGGTCCCTACTTTGGCGGATCCCACCCGCCCCCTAGCATTTTCTATTCCAACCTCAACAATGTTAGAATCAGGACAATCATCTCATTAATGCCCCCTCCTTTATAAACCCTAAATGATCCCTCACAATCTTCAATACCAGACTAAATTTTCAGGGTGTTACAATCCACATCCTTAGGCACACGTATCCATGCATGTGGGACCCTAGGTCCGAGTGTTGAAACTACTCTTATACCATTATAACAACCCGACCCACTCCTGGGCTTGGTCCCTGGTTCGACGGATCCCAACCCGCCCCCTAGCATTTTCGGTTCCAACCTCAAAATGGCTACAACTAGGACAATCAACTCTTTAATGTCTCCTCCTTTATAAACCCTTAAAGATCTCTCACAATCTTCAATACGAGACTAAATTTTTGAGGTGTTACAATCCACCCCCTTAGGCACACACGACCGCGCGTGTGGGACCCTAGGTCCGAGTGTTGAAACTGCTTTAGTACCATTTTAACAACCCGACCCACTACTGGGCTCGAGTCTCTGGTTTAATGGATTCCAAACCCCCCCTAGCATTTTCGGTTTCAACCTTAGAAAGGCTAGAACCAGGACAATCATCTCATTAATGCCCCCCTTTTATAAACTCTTGAAGATCCCTCATCTTCAATACGAGACTAAATTTTTGGGTTGTTACATTAATGGTCTATATCGTGTAGTTATTCATCTAGGTTACCCCAACCTTTGGCAAAGGGAGCTGTAATCACCCCAAATTTTTCTAAAAGACGATCGCAAAACTTAAATTTAGGCTTAAGATTCAAATCCAAAATCTGATTTTTAGATCCAAAGTAGATCCAAAACTCAAATTTAGATCCGAATCGAGCGTTTGAAACTCAAAAGCCCAAAATCGAGTTCAAAACAACAAAGTCTAGTGCTATAAGCGCGCGCACATGTGCACAGACCTCTCCCCGTTTTAGGCTTCGTCCTTGCACAAATATTTGTTTTTGAAAGCCTAAAACGAAGCCGACCACTATTTGATAACAAAAAAATCAGTTTTCTACATATTTTAAGTAAACAAAAAGGTTTTCTGGTGATTTTATCTTATTTTATTCACTTTAATTTCATTTTATATTAGTTTAAAAATAAAAAAAGGAAAACCATCGAACATCGCGCGACGCACAGTCGCGCGATCGTGCATCACGCGCGCGCGAGCGTCACTCGTAAACGCGCTAACAATCTAATGACACGATCGTCACTGTGCGCGGCAGCGCGTGACGCGCTGCTGCGTGCTGTCTTCAAGCGCTGGGCGCTGCTGCAAGCTGTCTTCATGCGCTGGGCGCTGTTGCGCGCCCAGAACAGGGGCCTTCACTATGCAGGCCCCTTTTTCTTTGCAAAACCTTTTGAAATTTTTGGGTGGCCATTAGCCCTGCCCACCCCCAAAGGGGTATTTGCAGGGCTAAGGGCCAATCCCACTTAGTCAAAACTTCTTTTCCTTTTCTTAAAAAAATGAAAATAATTTAAATTATGTGAAATTCGGATGAAAATTTGTGAAATTAAAAAAAAAAAAAATCAAATTTTGGGTTTTGGCTCTAAAATCCTCTATAAATACTTCCCTACTTCCCCCCTCTTGGGTAAGAGTTAGCCCTTGAAAAAACTCTAGTGTATTCTCACTTGAAGACTTAGAGTTTTTCCTTTAGCTCTTTCTCTCCCTCTTTCTCTTTCCATTTCTCTTCTCATTCTCCAACCTTGGGAGCAAGCTTTATCAAGGTACAACCCTCTTGAAGACATCATCTTGCAGCATCACTCAAGGGGATCTTCAAGCTGAAGTGTTCATTTTTCCAAAAGCTGTGCTCACTAAAGGTATGTAATCAATATCTCACCTCTTTATTTCTTCATTTTTCTCTCTTCTTCCTCTCCCCATAGCCAAAGAAAATAGCCCTTAATCTCTATTTTAGAGACAAGAAGCTATGCTCGAGTGCACCGAGAGTATGAAAAGATGAGATGATCTTTCATTTCATGATTAAATCATGTTCTTTCTTTTCTTGATTATAATGTTGTTGTTGTTCTTTCTCTCCATTAACATGTTCTTGTTATTATTACTATTTTTTGAATACAGTCTTGTTGTTGTTCTCTTTATTTTATTCTCATCTTCATCTTCCCTTAGTCAAAGGAGATAACACTCAATCTCTATTTTAGAGACAAGAGACTATGCTCGAGTGCATTGGGAGCATGAGAAGATGAGATGATATTTCATTTTATGATTATATCATATTCTTTCAAGTATTCTTATTATTGTTGTTCTTTTTCTTCATTAATATATTCTTGTTATTATTGCTATTTCTTTTTATTGAATATAAACCATAAATAATTAAACATAAAACATTTCCAAATTGCAACCTATGTAGAATCACCTTGAGATTTTCTCCTTGTCGTTTTAATGTTGAGAGCTCGTCCCTGGGATAATATCCCTAATCATGATCTATATAGAACTACTTAGAGATATTACACGACACATGCCTCACAGTACAAGACTGGCTGTTGCTTTGATTATTTCCATCTTTTTCCTGAATCGGGTGAAAAATTCGTGGAACTTCCTCTAGTACCCTCTCCTCCTCATTCTGGTGTTGAGCTCCAGAATTCACTCAATTTGGAACGAATTTGGTGTCCATTAATTTGCCCGTAAGTCTTTTTAATTGTGCATAATTACAATAATATTTATTTAATTTTATCCATGTCAGTTTTATATTAATTTATTTATTTTTAGATCAATGTTTTTTTTGCTATTGTCAAGAATTATAGAAAAAGCCTAACTGATCAACGTTCGCCAAAATTTTTCGCACTAGTGTCGTTGTCTTATACCTATAGATCTGATCCACAAATCATTTTTGAATGACTTTTTTTATAGATTTCTGGACTCCGAACATAGCCATATGCAATCAGACATGAAAAATATTTATTATCCTGGAAAAGTTCCCTATAAAGTGAGAATAATTCTTAGAGGGGAAATGAACCTGAAAATGTCTAATTAATAATGTTTGGCCTATCACAAATAAATTGGCACTCTTGTCATCAGTTTGTCTTTTATTGGTATTCTATTAAAATTTCACAATTGTCCTTTTTGCTTTAGTTTTGCATGGTATCCTGAAGAGGCAAAAGCCCTCTTTCTTTTCTTTACCCTCACGGTCTATTATGCTTGGAAACCTAGATGAGGAGCAGTCAGTATACAAGTCAACTAATATCGTACAGTCACACTTTTCGCAGTTCAGATGAGTAGAACCCATGAGAGTTGAACTAGCGACTGAACTTTCACCGGCACGTCAGTCCGTCCAACTCTGTGTTAGACTGCTTGGGTCTTCCTTTTTATGTGGGGGCAGAGTAAATTAAATTTGTATGATTATTAAAGTGGACATCAAATGCAATTTAGCTTCTCTACTTTGTGGAATCAAATTTAAATTAAACTAATCAGGTTCTGTTGAAAGTAAAAGAACAAGAAAAATGAAAAAGAAGAAATGTTCTACTTAGAAACTACATGTTAGATGATTAAGAGGCCATAAGAACTCCCCAAACTCTCAACAATTTGATTTACATTCTCAGTTAGGACGTTCAGTAATAGCTATCGCATTATATTCTCACTACCGCCGTAATTTCTCCTATAACTGTGACATACATGTCTTAAAGTATTGGTATTTAATTTTTTTCTTTTATTGTTTTAAGGAGAAAAAAACTAGTTAATGCTGAGACAACGTTAAAACAAATAGTTTCTTTAAAAAAAAAATCACCACTATTGATTCGTCGATTGGGATTATTGGAAGTCTGACTACTTCGGTTCATTTTTTAACATAAAATTCAAGTTCAATGACATATTTAAGTTGTGTAGCAATAGGCTGATCATGCAAATGAGTTGAATTTCAACTTCACACTGGCTTTGGTCCAATTGAATTTGGATTAAGATTTGGTGAGCAATAAAAAAAAAAAAGTGTACCAAATTTAGATCAGAATGGCTGAATCAGATGAATGCATATAGTCAATTAAAAACAAATTACTGACCTTCTTGCCATTGGATTGAGCTTCTGATGCACTTCTATAAACTAATAATTAGATTTGAAGTAATAGTCCAAACCTGCAGGAGATTGCAATCATTAAAAAATTTAAGACGAAAAAAGAAAATAGGAGGTATTGAAAAAGGAGATTGAGTTGCTTGTCCGTTAGCTGCGTGCAACCCATATAAGCAGTAAGAGCAGGGAGACATTTTGGTAATTTTATTTAAAAATTATCGTTTTCGGTCTTCTTACTTTTTTTTTTTTTATTTTCATTTTTGTCTTTACATAAGTTTTTTTTTTTTTGAGTGGTTTTTTTCTACTTGAATTGAGGGTATTTTTGTTATAACCATCTAGGCACATGAAAATTTCGTTCACCAGCATGGCGCATATGGCTAGGTTCATTAAAAAAAAGCACGCTGCCAGTGTAGCACATACAACAATGCGGTTCATTGCATTAACTTTGTTTTTTTGTCCTTAATGGAAATTAATTTAAAACTAAAGCTTCAAATAGAATATTAAGGGTTATAAGAGTGATGATCACGTGCCACTACGGGACGCATATGTCTTGCAAACCAAGACATGCAAGTGAAGAGAGTGGGAAGCGACGGAAGGTCTGGAAGAGTAGGGATTGTGGGGAGAGTCGGAATCGCGGGGGATCTCAGGGATTCCGGGGATTGAATTCAACGGAGGAATACAAGGCAGAGTCGACTGCTTGTTCGGAAATATTGGACTTGGCCGCACCGCTAGGGGCCGCGGCATCACCCACAGTTTCTGTGCTAAGCAAGCAGAAAAGGCACACAAGAATGGTGAGGTGGTGGATCTTGCCAACCTGTAGAGACAAACACGGTCAAAATTGAACAACTAGAAAGTAAAAAATTTGCAGGTAGAAATGAAAAAAAAAAAATACATTGTGCTTTCAAAATGTTATTATCAACTCTCGTCTGAATAAAATACGCTTCCCAAAGGTTCATGCGTCCAACCAAACTTTTTACACAATTCAATCAGATAAACAAACAAAAAGGAATCCGACAGACTTGAACAGCAAGGGGAAATCCCCAGCTGACTAAACGTAAAAGATTGGGGTTGAGGGACCTTTCCGGACTTATTTATCACCCTCCATGGATCTGGCCAGCCTTTAGAAAAGATGCCATGTTATATATCTACAGTCCAAATTAACTGATGGGCAGGCTGATGCGTTTATTCTTTTTATAAAATCAGCAACTAGAACGTAAAGAAAGGGGAACACCTACTATTGGTTAAACTTCCGATGCCCACTGATGGGATTTCTTTGTCATAAAATCAACAAAAGAGAGAGGAAGTTACGTGCGCCTCTCTACCGTTTTTTTATTTTTTTCATTTTCAATTTTGTCTTTAAATTTTTTTTTTTCATTGAACTAAAAGGCATTTTAGTGATTAACCGCTCACAAAAAGTTGTGCACAACTGTGGGCCTGTGGCCCATACAATCAGTTTCTAACTAAAAAAAGGGGAACACCTGCTGTGTTTATGTATGGAGAGAGAAAGAAAGAGAGAGAGATCAACATTGTTAACAATAAAAGATTATATATATATATATATATATATATATATATATATATATATATATATATATATATATATATATATATATATATATATATATATAAAGGCACACACATTCTCTCTCTCTCTCTTAATTAGTCCTACCTCATGTATTCTGACTCACGAAAAAAAAATCTTAATAACATTAATGGTGGGATATATTGTTTTCAGACTTTTTTTGAATTTGAACTAAATTATTACCTTGGTTTAGCTACCAAATTTCTCTTAAGATAATATCTAAATGGTTAGATTGTTTGCTTCGTTCAAGAATCATTGGCCAAGTGCTTTTAGTAATAATATGCTTTATCACACACTCTCCTATGTCACCTGAGTGCGGGGTGCGGGTGCCAGCGCTGCACATCTCAAAGAATTTAGGTGCGGCGGTGCAGTAAAAATATTTTATTATTATTATTATTATTATTATTATTATTATTAATTTATTATTATTATTATAATTTGTATAGAATATATATGACAAAAAAATTTAAAATTGTTTATAAACGACAAAATTATTAAATAATAAGATCAAAATTGTAAATTTGAAATTTGCTAATCATGACTATAAAACAAAAGCAGCATGGGAATGCAGAACAAGTCATGAAGATAAAAAAAAATTCAAGTGGGGCGTAACAAAATCAGAATATATTCTATAATATATTCTGTGAAGCTGTGATGCAGAACCCAGTAATGCAAAAAAATCAGTAAAATTTATAATATCAATAAAAAGTAATTTCTGTTATGAAGTTGTGAAGAAGTGGAACGAAGAACAAGGCTTCAAGAAGACGAAGAAAAATGAAGAAAAAGAATAATGAAGAAGAGGGACGCATGTAAAGGGACGAAGAAGAGAAAATAGGGTAAGAAGAAACATGAAAGGAAAGAAAGTTGATGTTGCTGCCACGCGGAGATGATGTCGCAGATGCCGGTCGTCGGATGGAGAAGCTGCCGGTGGAAGAGATGAAGGAGAGGTAGCTGCTGGTGGAAGAGACAGAGTAGCAAAGGGGCGAGCGAGGTCGATGCGGGTCAAACAAAGAGACGATCGATAAAAAAAAAAAAAACCTTAAAAATTGGACTAAAATAGACCGACTCGCATTTGACCGCACCCGACTCTAGTCAAACGTGAGTCGGGTGCGAGTCGAAAAAGGACGATTATAGTCGGGTGCGGTCAGCCGCACCCAACTCTTGTTTGATTATTTGGGTGCGCACCGGAGGCGCACCGGCACCCGCACCGTGTCGACACGGGTGCGGGTCCATTTCTAAAGCACCCGGGTGACACAGACACTCTCTCTCTCAACACAGACACTCTCTCTCTCATATATATATATATATATAATTGATGGGATTTGGTAACCTTATCTTTACACAATCCCCTTTTTTTTGCCCCTTTCAACTGATCGTAGACAAGTAATGCGAATTCTGATGGTTTTTTGAAATCCTGGGCAACATGTGAAACTAGAGCAAGGAAAAGAGATGGTCCAACATTATGTGGTCAAGCTGTAAGAAGTAAGACGTGAATTTCTTCATGTCCTGTGCTGATCACGATTACCTACCCTGATCACATAAGTCAAGAGTTGGATTTCAACTTCATATCTGAAGAAGGTGCGCTGAATCGCACACAAGTGGATTGCATGAACTATCGGTATGGGCTACAATATGTAATTGACAAGCAAAATGCGGTGCATTGCATGAACTTTTTTTTTTCCCCTTTCTTGAATGGAAAAATAATTAAAAATGAAAGCTTCAAAGCGAAAATTCTCCATTAGAGTGATCATGGGACCTACGTGCAACATACATCTGGTAACATGTTCACTAGTTAGGACTTGATTTAAAAAATTTTTTAGTCTTCATTTTTATATATATAATTCGTTTCTAATACATATATTTTTTAAATTGTCGGCGACGTATAAGTCTAGGTGATGTAGAAGATTGGGGTTGGGAATTTTTCCTGATCTTTTAATCTGCAATTATGGATCTTGCCAACTTGTAGAGCACATGAGTGCACCATGGTCCAAATTGAGCGCTGTAAATAGGTTGTGCCAACCCACTCATGTGAAGTGGCTAGTTTTAATAGGATTTACCATTTGGAAGTTGAGAATGAGGAAAAAAAAAAACAGAGAAAAGAACTTGGTCCTCCTTCAAATTAATTAGAATCTTAAATTCAACTATCAAATGGCAGGAGAAACGTTAGAAGCCATTGTTTATGTCCCATGAACTCTTTTCATGAGCCAATGCACATGCTTACCAAATACCAAGGTGTGATGAATAATATCGTAGAAAAATAATATTCTAATTTATTGGAAGCTGGGCTACGAGTTGCAGGTTTCCATTTCCTGGCTTCATTTTTCAACGTCAACTGCTCCCCAGAGCCAGCAAATTTGCAAACTCATCTGCGTTGGAATTCATCAACATTGGTCTATAAAGAAATGGAAGTAGTTATCAAGACATGAAGCAAACTTCAAATAAATCAATAAGAAAATCGAGTAACTGCCCTCTGTGCATGAAATCAAGAAAGCCTACATGAAAGGAAATAGTTATCGCCAGAAAATGAATTCACGAAAGGTCTAAATGTAGCCATACGACTCTCGGGCAGAAGGTTATTTTTAAGGCTGTGCACATAGCTGATGTTACTTGAAGTAGTCTGTTCCAACTTGTCAATTAGCAATGCTTGAAATTGGCCCCTGATTTAATTTCTTTTCTGACTGGTTGCCTGGGTGAACTTAGGAACTCAAAAGTAAAGTACCTTTTGCTGTCCAGAAATTAGCGTCAATAAGAATCAAACTGATGAACGCACTCTAACACATTTCACAATGCCTAGTGTAGTAGAAAATTAAGTGGGCAGAGAAATTAAAGCTTTCACACAACAATACGCAAATGGCGCCACCCGCTTCAGAAAATGTTTTAGCCTCAACTCCTTGTTTCTGCAAGAGAGAAAGAAAAAGAAAACAACTTAACATGGTTCGGTTCAACTGAACCTACATCCACATTGGAAAACATTCTCACACATGCGTGAGAGGATAGAATCTTCATTCAAATCTTGGCACCTGATTTTCTCCAGCTTTGATTTCTATCTTTGTTTAACTGCATAACAAATTCTTCTCCTTCCTTTTCGGTCGATAAATCATTTCTGAGTTGCAAATCCTTGCCGAGATCTTCTCCACCAATATTTTTGCCTCCAATGATGTTTTGGCCTTTCTTATCTTCATCATCAGTGATCCGCTTTCCTTTATCTTGTAAAACCAGTCTGTCACCGTTATCTGTTTCTCTTTCATCTGTTCTATCTGTATCTCTGGTTTTACATCTTGTTGGTTTGTGGATGACAAGGATGAAAGCAACCAGGATGGTGGAAGCGACTTCTACGTTCCTGAAGTTCCCTGCGTGCGCGTTGGCATCTTGTGATAGTAAAAAGAAGCCAATGTTCATGATCCTTCCATCTAACAACCGCCGTTTTCCCACATTTTGTTAACTTGTTCATTTCATGGACTTGCGCGGGCAACCGTGAAGCAGATTTAAAGTGCATTCATATGTACAAGGGGTAACATGACATCAACTCAACTGCTGGATCCATAAATGGGGACTTATTGATGCTTAGGGATCCGGATGTCGATGGATCTGATCTAAATCAGATGCATTCTTTATTGTTAAATCGGGCATCTCAGTCTGAATACGGGTCTACATGGATCTGATTTTCAGAATCACATCCAAATCCGGTCTAAGTAAAAAACTTTTTGTTTTCACATTGGAATCTGAATTCAACTTTTAACTGCACAATCAAATTCGAACCAAATTATGATATGTTAAGACTTAAGAACAGACTTTCAAAATGCATGGAATATGGATGTTGGAAATATGATATTTATTTGAAACCGAAGCTGAATTTCCAAATGTGATCTGGTAAGGTATTTACTCTCAACATTAATGAAAACAGGAAATAAGTGGGCAGAGAAATTGAGTCATCCGCATTCAAGAAAGTGATGGGTTACCTAAAAAGGTTAAACCTCACTATGCACAAATGAAGATTATTGAATTATGTGTCACAGGAATAGATCCCTTACTATGCAATAAGATTCTCTTGAGGTTGAGCTAAAGTGATCATGTCAATTTTCCCTTGATTTCCTATATTTTCCTAGGTGCTGACATCCTCTAACGGTGTCTTTACAAATGCTTATGTTTATATGCCCATTGGCTGTGAAGCGTAATCAATCATTTCAAGAATATGAGCCTTTAAGCTGAGCAAAATGAATGTTCGTGGGATAGCTTCTTTATGTTCTATTAGGTTTGTGAATGGCATAGACTTCCAAGGTCAGTTCAAAACAAAGCTCCCCTTCTTCCGCTGATGATTATATATATCAACAAGATTGTAAACAAACAACCTTCCTCTTTAATAAAACATCTAAAAAATTCATCAGCAAGTACTATTTCTCAATGTAGGGCACATGGTCTCACGACAGTCTAAATTAAGCAGTGGGCAGGTTAAACTTACGATGCCCACTGATGGGTTTATTATTAATCTTTCTTATAAAATCAGCAAGTGGAAATTAAAGAAATGGGGAGACCATTAAAAAATAGTTACTGTTAAAAAAAAATGTTTTGAACATTGCATTTAGACACAAGTAATTGTTCATTTGCTAATGTCAAACTTATCTCTCTCTCTCTCATATATATATATATATATATATATATATATATATATATATATATATATATATATATATATATATATATATATATATATATATATATATATATATATATATATATATATATATATATATATATATATATATATATATATATCTTTATGCCCAACTTAACATTATGATAAAGGTAGGATCTGGCTAATGGATTCAATATGTACATTTGCAGTGAGACCAAATTTGACTGTTAAGTCCAGCAAAGTGTTTATAGCTAATGAAATCGGATAAACAGAAGATTAACACGAAATCTGACCAATCTGATAACGGGATCATTTCACCAGATTTATTTAGCAGCAATATAACTAATTTAATTTCCACTTTAGTTCCACTTAATAAAAACATGTATGATTGAATATTTTTGTTCTGTGCTCCAGTATTATAAGCATATGTCACCGGATTGAAGAGAAAACAGGTCACACTATTGCTAATGGGAAAATTCATGTGAACAGCCTAAGCATCTAGAATTGGAGGAAAAAGAAGCAGCAATTTGAATGTCTAGTCCGGATGGGCGAAAGAGCTGCCTATGAAAGTTATGAAAGCACGTGGATACCAAGGGCTGGATATATTTTTACATTAAACCCACTTGCTATCATGTAGCCTAAATTAAACTGAGAAGAGAGATGTTGCATCTACTGTCTACCACCGGCAACTCAACCATGTGGTGGTGGAGGTAGTTGTCTACGGTAATTGTGCCAGCATGGTCTTTATCTTTTAGCTATTTCCCTTTCATCCCCACCACTTGAAAATAGCTTCTCTTCCTCTTGCTCCATTTACTGAGAAACCAGGAAAGATGGCAATAGTAATCGACAAACTTGCAGAAACAGCTATTTCTAATCTGTTGGGGGCTGTAACCAGTTTGTTGAAAGAGAAGGTGGACCTCATAAGGAATGCCAAAGACGATCTCAAAAGGCTCAATAGGAAGCTGGAACGGTTGCAGAAGACCCTCAAAGCCGCAGATTGCAAGCCCTTTTTCAGCAATGAGCGTGACAGAGATCTAGAGATAGAGCTGAAGGATATTTTTTATGATGCCCAGGACATCATCGAAGAATACCAAAACATAGTTGATATCAGCAAAAGGGAGAAGGATTCTGTGACTTCATTGAACAAGGTAAGAAAGCCCTGGATCACTCTGTGCTCTTGCTTTAAAGAACATGTATCTGCTTCTTACCAACTTGGCAATGAAATTAAAAAGATAAACCAAAGGCTTGATGAAATAGAAAACGATAGTAAAATAGTGGATTTGCTCAACACAACACCAAAAGAGAGTAGTGGTGAGGGTCATATTGGTGATGAACATAACAATCCTCGAGAGACAACACATCACATAAGTACTACGCAACCACCCATAGGCAGGGGGAAAGATAAGGAGACAGTAAAAGAACTCTTGTTTGATGTCTCTACCGAGAATAGTGTGCTAGGAAGACATGGTGTTTCTATTGTATCCATTGTAGGTCAAGGTGGTATTGGGAAAACTACTCTTGCAAAAATGGTCTTTAATGAAGCCGAAGAACAGTTCAGGGAACACAGATGGTGGCTTTGTGTTTCAAAGAAGCCAAACCGTATGGGTTTGCTGCAAAAGATAGTAAAGGAAGTATGCAAGGGATCGGAAAGAGAACTTGAGGGAATCACTTTGAGTGCCTTGTGCACACAATTACAGAGTGAGCTCTTGAAGAGCAAGTTTTTGTTGGTCTTAGATGATGTGTGGGAATTAGATTGGTGGAGGGGAGTGATAGAGGACACCCTGATGGGAGGTGCGAAGGAGAGCAAGATTTTGATCACTAGTAGAAACATAGACGTCGCCCAAGGGATTGGTGCTAAAATTTATAAATTACCAAAAATGACTTTCAAAGAAAGTTGGAGCCTGTTTCTGGATGTGGCATTGAAAGAAGAAAATGAGTTGGTGAGTCACAATTTGAAAGGTATTGGGGAGATGATAGTCCGCAAGTGTGATGGGTTGCCGCTTGTAGTCCAAACAGTAGGGTCCTTAATGCGTACAAAAAGGACCGTGAAAGCTGTCTGGGAAAGCATTGAGAGGAGTGAGATCTGGGAATGGAAGATGCCTGCCTCATCACCATCTTCTGAAATATACGGTAGCATTCTTCCTGGTCTCATGCTCAGCTATGATGACTTGCCACATGATTTAAAGAGTTGTTTTGTGTATTGCTGCATTTATCCAAAGGATTGTGAGATCAAAAAGGGGAGTTTGGTCAAGCAATGGGTGGCACATGGATTGATTGACCAAAAGAAAGGCCTTGATATGGAAGAGATAGCTAATAAATATATGGATGATTTGATAAATCGGTGTTTGTTAGAAGAAACTGAATATAAGAAAATCAAATTGCATGATATTTTGCATGACCTTGCCTCGTATATAGGTGGAAAGGAATATAGCCATGACTCTCCTACTGAGCACACCCGCCATCTATCATTACTTGGTGTGGACGATATAGAAGCGGCCACGCAATATAATGCCTTAGGAGCAGCAAATAAGGTGCGGACAATATTGTTGAGTGCATCCTTCTCTTCAGTGGAATTCACCAATTTCAAGTGGTTGAGGGTATTGTCATTGATGTGTTGTCAGATGAATGTGCTACCAAACTCCATTGAATGCCTTTCACTTCTAAAATATCTCGATCTAAGCATGTCTAAGGTGAGACGGTTGCCAAGTTCAATCGGCAAACTCTGTAACTTGCAGACATTGGATTTAAGTTATAGTAAAATTGAAGAGTTGCCAGAGGAAATGGGCAAATTGTGCAACTTGAGAAATCTTGGGCTGAAAGGAACATGGTGTTTGGAGTTTATAGCTGAAGGCTTGGGGAAGCTTACCAATTTGCGGACCTTGCATAGGTTTTCGGTATGCGATGACAAAGGGGACACAAGAGGATGCAATATTGGGGAACTAAAAGACTTGAACAAACTGAAAGGGAAATTGTCAATAGAAGGTTTGGGTGAGAGAAGGGTGAAAGTAATTGATGCAAAGAAAGCACAGCTTAAGGAGAAGCACGAGCTAATTAGGGTGAAATTTGACTTCAAGGTGGAAGAGGAAGACAAACTGGATAGTGCTTCTGAACAGAGGAGTTTGCTGGATGCTTTGGAACCTCCACATGGCATAGAGAGGTTGAGAATTTGTGATTATGAAGGAGATAGGCCTGCGTGGTTTTTGGACACCACAAACTATGTGGAGCTGCGGACACTACAGCTGCGACGTTGCCCATTGTTGGCAACAGTGATAGGAATTAAATCATTGGAACAATTGGAGGTCAGCGCCTGCCCAACATTGTGTGAATTGCCAAGCATGCCTCTGCTGAAGAACTTGTGGGTGGACGGATGTAATATGCTGAAGACTCTTGCTAATATGCCAGCCTTGGAGTCGTTGAAGCTAAACTATTGTGGCAGCCTCGAGCAAGTAGCTGAGATGCCTGCACTCAGGTCACTGTGGATGTACGGATGCAATATGCTGAAGACTCTTGCTAATATTCCGGCCTTGGAGTCATTGGTGGTGAGAGATTGTGACAGCCTAAAGCAAGTAGCTGAGATGCCTGCACTGACGTCATTGGAGGTGGGCAGATGTAATATGCTGCAGACTCTTGCTAATATGCCGACCTTGGAGTCGTTGCAGGTGGATGAATGTGGCAGCCTAGAGCAAGCAGCTGAGATGTCTGCACTGAGGTCACTAAGGGTGTACGAATGTAAGCTGAAGACTCTTGCTAATATGCCGGCCTTGGAGTCGTTGAACGTGTCTGAATGTGGCAGCATAGAGCAAGTAGTTGAGATGCCTGCACTCAGGTCATTGAGTGTGTATGGATGTAATGGGCTGAAGGCTCTCGCTAGCATGTCTGCCTTGGAGTCGCTGGCTGTGACAGCTTGTAATGCTCTGAAGCAGGTCCCTACTCGCCTTCCTTCACTTAAGATACTGACAATGGATAGATTGGCCAACTGGGAGGGGTGGCCAGCAGCTGGATCAGGGGAAACAACATTTACTTCTATGCCATGCCTAAGAGAGGCGTATTTTTACAAATGTCCACAGATGCAGACACAAGGCATGATTGATGAGTTGAAAGGGCTCCAAACTCTGAGAGTGACGAATTGCCCAAGTGCAAGATTGGGATGGAAATTGCTTAATCACATGCCTAACCTCATTTACTTGGAACTAGATAGAGCAGCTTTGGAATCAACATTGCCATCGCCATTGCCATTGGAGGTATCAACATTTCTACCCTCCCTCAAGTCTCTGACCTTGAAGGACAACAAAACTGGAGATCTCAAATGGGGAAAGGTGCCTGACTGGGTGTGGGCTCTCTCCCAACTGGAGGAATTGTGCCTACGACGTTTTCCTGAGGACATCAGCTTGGGAGGCCAATGGCAATGCCTTCCGGAACTGAAAGAACTACGGCTTTATGACTTCCCCAATCTCAAGTCTCTGGTGGACATCAATAATATTACTTTCCAACAAAATGAAACAACATGTCCTACTGATGCAAAGCAACATGTCCTATTGAAGCTTGAACACTTAGGTATTTACAGTTGCCCCGCACTCGATCTGCCGCAGGAGTTAAGAGACCGTCTTGGAAGGAGGTTAGCATTATAGCAATGATGATTCATGTTGCTATATGATGTTATTGAACCTTTTGTCTTCAATTTAAATTGTCTGAAATGTGTGTGGTTTTTAAAATCGGTGTCATTATGGTTAAATATTCATCTCTTTGCATTTCATTGGCTCTTTTCTCTCTCTCTCTCCCCCCCCCCCCCCCCCCCCCATCAATACCAGCACTATAAACCACTATATTGGCACTTACTACTTGTCAACCCATCCTGTTGATTTTTTTAAACTTAATTTAAAAAGTATTGTTAAAAAATATATATAGTCATTAGATTGGTACTAGCCTAAGTCACAATGGTATGGGTGCGGGTGTGGGTATGGGGGTACGGGTACTGGTACGGTATTTTCGTAAATTTTGGTACATGTACGACGACTATTATATATATTTAATTCAAAAAATTGAAGAAACCAAATGAATCCATAGATAATCTTCTCACAAGTCATGAAAAAAATGTTCATTTTCATTTTGATAAAAAGCTTCAAACAATGAAAATGCCAACAAAAAGAGGCTGTTATATAAATTATCAAGGTTTCATATTGGTTAATGAGGCTTCTTATGTTAATAATTATGCAAGAAAAAAAAAATCAAGTCATTTTCTGTTTACTTTTTAGTTATAATATAGTTTGGATCTGGTTTCGACCCGAAACCAGATCCAAACATACCTGGCCGTAACGCCGTACCGGTGCGGGTACTCCACCAAAAGTGGCGTAACACTGTGACATAGGTACTAGCCATGGTTTATGATATCGCAACGGCTATTGCAGATTTTCCAATGAACTATGGTACTATTAGAGGGTGTTTGAATGCCCTGAATGTTAATTTTATGAGATTGTAAAAACAAAATTCTACCACAATCTAGAATCCAAATGAAAATTCCACTTCTAATTTTCCTTTGTGTTTAATAATATGAAATTTTGATTTTAGAATTGAAAATGATGTGTTTGATAAAACAGAAATAAAATTCCATAATTGATGAACTACAATCCTTGTAACATGTACCCTAAGGAAAAATGGAAAAGTATGAAATCATAATTCCACCTCCTAAAATACAATCACAAGATTCTACAACGATCCCAAAATTCTGAAATCAAAATTCTTCATTTGATAATTCAATTCCCCTATCATCAAAAATAAGAATTCTCATTCTACAATTTCGGCCTCATCAAATACTCACTTAGGAATGTCAATATATCCGATTTGAATCGGACATCTGATCAAATATTCCGAAAACAATGAATATGGAAACAAATTGAATATCCAATTAAGAAATCAGATTAGATTCGGATATACGTAAATTCGGATCACATTTATTTAAAAAAAATATCCTATATCTAATGCTCATACATTTAGAAAATCGAACAAATTTGGTTCAAAGTTCGTAATCAAAATTCAAATATGAATGTAAAAATTAGATTCGGATTTTGAGATCGGATTTTTAGTTCAGATTTGGATGTGACTTTTTTTGTTTGTACTCAAATCTGAAAAAAGATAAATATTAGTAAAAGCGAGAAAGAAAATTTAAAAGAGAAATCAAAAGAGAGCGAGTGAAAGAAAGTGAGTGAGTGACTGAGTGAGAGAAATGAAAGAGAGATTAATAAAAAAGGGAGAAAGAGAGATCTTAAGAGAGAAATTAAGGAAACAGAGTGATTAATAAAAGAGAGAAATTGAAGAGAAAGATATTTAAAGAGGAGAGATAAATCAAAGAGAGAGTATGAGGGGAATCAATAAGAAAGATGAAAAAAGAAATTTTAAGAGAGACATTGAAGAAAGAGGGGGAGGCAGAGATTAATAAAAGAGAAAGAATGAGAGATTTTAAGAGAGATATCCATGAGAAGAGAAAGAGATCGAAGAGAAAAAGTAATAAACGAGAGAGAAAAATACATTTTAAAAGAAACATAGAAGAGAGGGAGAGAGACATTAATAAAAAAAAAGAAAAAAATTTAAAAAATAAATCGAAGAAAAATATCAAAGAGAGAGAGGAAATGAGAAAGAGAATCAAAGAGCAAAAAAAAATTAATAGATGAATTAAAGATAGAGAGAGAGAGAGAGAGAGAGAGAGAGATTAAAAGCTAGAGATAAATTGAGGGGGGAGAGAGAAATAGAGAAAATGAAGTGAGAGAAAAATTAATAAAATATAGAAAGAAACATTTTAAGATACTTTACGCGAAAAGTAGAGGATAGAGAAAGAGTAATTGAAGAATACTCTACTCTAGAGAAAAACCCCTTGCAGTTGTTATGGACCCAAACTATGAGGAAGAATAGTCTACTCTAGGAGAAGTTGATGAAATGTTCTCTTGGTATATTTCAATCCTATCGATGATGTACTTCTCAAAGAAAATACACTTTTGAGATACTAATAGAATGATCAATAAGTGATTATCAAGAGAATGATGAAAAGAATATGGTTAAAGTTGTGGTTTAAAAATAAAAGAGTAAGTAGCAGAGATGTTAAGAGAGAAATCAAAGAGAAAGAGGTATGAGAGAGACAAATAGAGATTAATAAACAGGGGAAAAAGATAGATTTTTAGAAAGAAATCAAAGAGCAAATTAATGAGAGACAGAAGTTTAAGAAAGAAATCAAAGAGCAAATTAATAATAGACAGAAGAATAGATTTTAAGAAAGAAATCTAAAAGAGGGGATTTATTAAAAGAAATGAGAAAAAAAAGGCTTGAAGAGAGAAATAGAAGAGAGAGAGAGAGATTCAAGAGAGAGAAAAAATTGAAAAGATAGAGAGATGGAGATTGACAAAGGAGAGAGAAAGAGGTTTTAAAAGAGAGATTAAGAGAAGAGAGAAAATAGATAATTTAAGAGGAAAATTAAGTAGAAAGAGATTGCTAAAAGAGAGACGAAGAGAGATTTTAATAGACAAATTAGAGAAAGACAAACAAAGGTTAATAAAAGAGAAAAAATACTTTAAGTGAGAAATCAAAGAGAGAGAGAGATAAATAAAATTGGAAAAAAGGATATTTCAAAAGAGATATGAAAGAGAAACCAAAAAGAGAAAGTGTGGTTAACAAAGAGAAAGAGAAATTGAGAAGAGAGAGAGAGAGAGTGGAAAAGACATTTTAAAAAAGAAACAGAAAAGAGAGAGAAAGATGTTTTAAGAGAGAAATTTGGTATATATATATATATATATATATATATATATATATATATATATATATATATATATATATATATATATATCAACGAGAGAGAGAAAGCAATTAATAAAGGAGAGAGAAAAATATATTTAAGAGAGAAATCAAAGAGAGATAAACATAGATTAGTATATAAAAGAGAGAAAGAATTTAAAAGAGAAATGGAAGAAAGAGAGAAACAGACAAGAAAAAGAGAGGTAGGGAGGGAGAACTGAAAAGAGATCGATTAATAAAAGAGAGAAAAAATGAGATTTTAAGAGACAAATCAAAGAGAGAGAAAGAGAGAAAAAAGCCGAAAAAATAGGAATATATAACCAAAATTTGGGGACAAGAGGTCCCCTAATTACAGAAGCAATACCGCAAATACAAAAGCAGGAATAGAAAATAAATAATACAATGCACAGAAAAGAAAAAAGGTGAGGCAAGAGAGGAAAGACAGGGCGGCGCCGTCACTCAGCCGCAGACATACAACGACGCCTCAACCGAATGGCAAACTGAACAT